>CAIGRB010042712.1:10659-52569 GCA_903798255.1 Fraxinus quadrangulata
AGAGAGAGAGAGAGAGAGAGAGAGAGAGAGAGAGAGAGAGGTGGCATGGACGAATGTTACGGTGGCTGGTGGCGGAGGCTCGAGGATTTGGTAGTTGGCGGCAATCATGTGGAAGTCGGGCAGGTGCTGCTATTGGAGACGAGAAGTCAAATTAATTTTTAAAAAAATATATAAAAAGTTGGAACGTATTATATTTTCGAATTATTATTCTTTTGATCGAGGAGAAACTCTTATTTAATACACGCGACATCAAGATAAGAAATATTTATTGTGTGGTGATAAGGTTAATGTATATATTTTTTAAAGCAGACTGGCACGTACATTTGTGGATTTGTAATGAATTTTTTGATCATGGTGAGAATGTGGTTTTCAAAAGGAGGAGACGAGACTTTTGCACGTACTTTTGCAGACTTTCTACAGATATCAGTTTAAGAGAGAGTGATAACATATATTCAGTGGTAGAGTCCGCACCTGATGAGGTGGCATGGTCGCCCGTGCTATCTTCGCTGGAATTCACAGGTGTAGCACCTGCGCATAGTTGAAGTTTAGACCTGCCATCGTAAAGAGAACTGGGAAAGAAATATTTTAGTGAAGATGAATAGTTTGGGTCTTTTTTTTTTTTTTACTTGGGCTTTTTTTTAGTTCGACCTTTTTTTTCTTAAACAATGGCCCATTATGTGAATTCAATAGGAACCCAACCCAACGCCCAATTGCCCATAGCCATTTCAATTTCATACACTTCTTCTCACAACCACAGTCAGAACTCAGAAGCCAAAACTCGAAAACGCCCAGTTCTAATTCCGATTTCCAAACCCTATATCCTAATTTCTACCTCCTCTGCGACTTGCGAGTCCCAATTCCCATTGTTGTTAGCAGTTGTCTCCCACTCCCGTAGCCGTAGGCCACAGGTCTAGCCTCTGCGAATTGAGGCTGTAGAGTTCAATCGACTTCTCCCTAGCTTTTTTCTTCTTGTTGCTTTGACACGTTTCTAAGTTTTATTTATTTTTAATTTTCTTGTGTTTTTATTCATCATTATTTGTTATAAGGAAATTTCATTGGTAGGTTGGGAGGGTCGTATTTGTTTGTATGTTCTGGGTTAGCATTGTTGGAAGCTTCAATTCATTTATTTTTGTTCAATTGTTTGTTTAGAATCTAAATGATTTTAATATGTCGAATGGAAAAAACTTTTGATCAATGCTATGCTTGTGTTTAAACCAATTTTTCTATGTTCAAGACTTCCAGTGAAATTCACAAGTATTGATTTGAAAACTGGATTACGAAGTTATCTTTTAAGGAGTTTTGTTCGAAAAATTGCCCGGGATTTCAATTCAAGGCATGTGATATTTGTCATAAATGATAAATTGAGGAATTTGTGATATGCGATGAATGATAAATCTGTGTTGGAAATTGGAAATTAAAACTTTGATGATATTTTCGTATGTATATGATTTTTATGTTTTATTTTCTTTATATATAGATTGAAGAATTTTTAATAATATTTAATGAAATATTAATAAACAATGTCGCTATTTCGGTCAATAATCAATGATTAACGACCGCCCTACCTGACTGTAAATTATGGATCCGCCATTGCATATATTTGTGCAATGGATCAATTGACCGAGTCTTCAATATTATTAATTTATTTTATGAGGCCATTGCTTATTGAATAAATTGAAGCTCCTTCCTATCTTTACTTTATAACAACGAGGGTCTTCACAGTCATTTTATTTTATCAATCTGACGTTCCTAAAATTGAAAACGGGGAAATAGTAGCACAATTTTCAGACTAACTAATTTGTGCAAATAAAGGTTCATTGAATTTCTTTTACATTTTAAATTTGTAGCCCATTTATCTCGAGTACACCAATTTCATCTATATTGATATTAAAGAATTCTATTATTATTATTATTATTAAAAACACGATTATACACACATTGATTGAGAACCTCCAGCTCAATTTTCCCAACATGCACAGATTTGAAAAAAGAGAATAAAAAATATATATAAATGATGTCCCTTGACAAGATTAATCACTAGCCCCACATGGAAAATTTCTTCAAAAACCTAGTTCTTACATAGGTTAAACTTATAGAAACAACACAGAAAATTAAACTTCAGCGAATCAGATAATGTGAGAGGGAGGTAAAGGTACAGGACATTTTGTTTTCATTTTAAAAAATTTTAAAGAGCAAGCCACCATGTGCAGCAAAGAACGGGGCAAACACAAGCGACTCGACAGCCATCAACTTGATGAGAATGTTCAGGGACGGTCCAGATGTGTCCTTCAGAGGGTCACCAACTGTGTCTCCAATCACAGCTGCCTTGTGGGCATCAGATCCTTTCGGACCCAGAGTCTTTGCATGTTCCGAGGCACCAGCCTATTGACCCAAAATCAACAGCACAAAGTGTCACAAATAGGGGTCCACAAAATGACCATACCAAACCAGAACCAAACCAAAAGGTTCAGTTCAATTCAATTCTTAAAAAAAAAATTAATAATTTTGGTTCTTAGGACTGTGAACCATTTGGTTCCAATTCTGATTCTAGAACCGAGACCCAGAACCGAGAATCGAACTCAACTTTTATTATTATTTTTATATATTTTTTTTCTTTTTATAAATCGGTGAATCACACCAAAAAAATTCAACTTTAAAAATTACAAGTGTGAAATTGACAAAAAAGTTACTTACCATTACATTTTACCTTATCACCTATCAAACCAAGCTATCAAGTCCTAAATCTAAATTCTAATTCATTTCTCATTTTCAAGTTTAGACACACTCGCACTCCTATACTACATCTACCATTACATTTGCTCAATGTTTGATGTTTATTTTTTTTTATTTAGATATATGTTACTAACTTATGGATATGGTGATAAATTTTAATTTGTATTTATCATTTGAAAATTTAAGTAATGGAACTAAAACTAAACCACACCAAACCGAACCAAATGGTTCATTTCCGTTTTGGTTCCATATCTTTTTAAAAAAATAAATCATTGGTTCATGGTTCGATTCGATTCTCCTGGAACCAAAACCAAACGGAATCATATTCATTCCTAGTTACAAATCTAAACAATTTATTCTAAATTTCATGTGTAGTCGAAAAATTACCTCAATGTATTTTTTGGCATTATCCCAAGCACCACCAGTGTTGGATGCAGAGATTGCAATCTGCGCAAGTAAAACAGCAAGAAGAAACTGTCAGATCACATCTCAGAGAAACTAAAAATAGACGCAGGGAAATTTTCGTCTAAAATACAGTGTAATATCTGAGCCAGTCTTATTTAAGTACTGCAGGCACAGGCATTCATATGAGAGGTGTCATGATATTAATTGCGACATTTCAGTGCAGCGAAATCAAAATTTAGTGCATAAACAATAAATCTTAATTTCCACCTACAAATTAGGGAATCGCAAGTCGATATAGCAAATTCCATGACATTACCTGCACACCTGAGACAAGGGAACCGGCAAGGACACCAGATAGAGTTTCCACACCAAAGAAAATGCCAACAATGAGTGGAGTGAGCATGACAAGAGCACCTGGAGGAAGCATTTCTTTAATAGAGGCATCTGTGGAAATCTTGACGCAAGTGGCATAGTCGGGCTTGGCAGTGCCTTCCATGAGACCAGGGATGGTGTTAAATTGTCTGCGCACTTCTTCAACCATCTTAAGAGCGGCACTGCCCACACTCTTCATTGTCATGGCCGAGAACCAGTAAGGAAGCATAGCTCCCACAATCAAACCAATAAATACTTTTGGAGTTAAGACATCTACAGTTGAAATGGCCGCACGGCTCACAAAGGCACCAAAGAGGGCAAGGGACACGAGGGCAGCAGACCCAATTGCAAATCCCTGAAATGGGAGGAAGAATATTTTGTTAAAGATGGTAATATCACTAAGACTCTGCCTACTGACACACGGAAGTATTCTGTAGCTCTGAAGACTGAAGTGGCTTAAGGTTGAGTATAGAACCAGAATATATCACAGAAATGAACTTGGACTAGTGGTAGTAGCTTGTAAGGGGTTGCTCATTCACCACCAAACGCTCCTAAAGGAAGTTAATTGCAAGAGTACCAAATGTTAATGCAGGAAGCTTCTACCTCTTTGTTAGTAGCACTAAGTCCAATACTAATTCATGAACGTGCATGCAGACAAACGTTCTGCACATGCATGCTTTGGCGATAGGACAAGATTTGTCGAAAGCGGAAAATTTCCTGAAGCTACAAGTTATATACCTTTCCAATAGCTGCAGTGGTGTTTCCGGCAGCATCAAGGGCATCAGTTCTCTCTCGAATTCTGTGACTCATGCCCGCCATCTCGGCGATACCCCCAGCATTGTCACTGATGGGACCGTAGGCATCAATAGCCAAACCAGTGGCTATGGTACTCAGCATACCAAGGGCAGCTACTGCGATACCATACATTGCAGCGAAAGTAAAACTGACAAAAATGCTAATTGCTATGGCAAAAATTGGAATGATGACAGATTTGTATCCCAATGCAAGCCCAAAAATGACATTGGTAGCTGCTCCAGTACGACAGGAATCAGCAACATCTTTCACGGGGCTGACAATAATTAGAGAAATGAGCTAAAACTTGTTAATATGCACAACATACTTCCAATGAAATATACACAGTGTCCAGAAACTTACCTATAAGCATTGCTTGTATAGTACTCCGTAACAAATCCTATAATAAGCCCAGCCCACAAACCAACAGCAACACATAGGAACAGTTGCCTGCAAGTTGAGAATCATTTGCTGGTTGAATTTTGAGGAAAAAGAACATGGAAAAGACATAAATATATGCATCTTTGCATATTCCACTATGCGGGTGCACGTGTATTGACAGAAAAAATGATATAATTGAACATTACAATATTTTTCAGCCAAAGGGAAAAAATAAGTTTTCCAACTTTAATGCACTTGATTACTAAGGACACAAAGGTACTTTTAAAGGGATAATTTTGGTCACTATATCTAAATGTTAACCTATAATGAGAGCAAGGATTAGATGGGACTAATCAAATGCAAAAAAAAAAATGTTGTGATATAACGAACATGCAGAACCTACCAGTTTTTAACCTCCTTTTGGACTCCAAAATTAAATATAGTGAAGGAGGATGGAAGTGCAATCCAGCTCACAAGTGCAATTCCGACCGTCATCAATGCTGTGGAGATAATAAGTTGCTTCTTCAATGCTGGTTCAATTTCTTTAACATTCCGGACCTCAAAGAAATCAGTTGCAAACAAGGTGGTGAGCAAACAAACAAGGATTCCAACGGAGCTGATAAGAAGAGGATAAAGCATAGCAGTAAACTCATGATTGATCCCGAAAGAGGATATTGAAGCAACAACGAGGGCTGCACAGGATGATTCAGCATACGAACCAAAGAGATCAGACCCCATACCAGCAATATCCCCAACATTGTCACCAACATTGTCTGCAATGACCTGAAATATTATCAAAAATAAGTTGAAAATGAAAGAAGCAAATAATTTTAAGAAATTTTTGGCAGCCCAATGTAACGGTATCCATACCGCTGGATTTCTTGGGTCATCCTCTGGGATGTTCCTTTCCACCTTGCCCACTAGATCAGCTCCTACATCAGCAGCTTTTGTATAAATACCTCCACCAACTCTGCCGAAAAGAGCCATTGAAGATCCACCAAGTCCATAACCAGTTATTGCCTCAAATAGGCCTTCCCAGTCATCACCATAGTATAATTTGAAAAGGTTGATGACAATGTACAACACCAGAAGACCATTTGCAGCAAGGAGGAATCCCATGACTGCACCAGATCTAAATGCAACGATAAAAGCCTTTCCAACACCCTTCCTAGCCTCTAAAGTAGTTCGGGCATTAGCATAGGTGGCAATTTTCATTCCAAGAAAGCCAGAAACCACAGAAGTAATGGCACCAAGTATGAAGGATATGGTGCTAAAGCCGGCAGTGGCAAGAGCGGGTTTGCACAGTTTGGTGCTGTCATATGTACAAGATTGCATCTTTGTGCTGAATCCCTCCACAGAGCCAAGGAAGACGAAGATCAGCACAGCAAAAGCAACCATGAAAATGCCAACATACCGATACTCAGTAAAAAGGAATGATGTTGCACCTGTGACATAGCACAAGTCATAACTAGCTCACATAAAAGGTTCAAGACTTGGAGATTTTAATTGATGAACAGGTAATTATTTGGTGTACTCTATTCTTTAAAATTCAAAAAATATATGCTGCCAATAGAGGTCAATATTGTAATTTCCTAAAGCATAAAGAAATTCGAATTTAAAACCAACAAGAGAAAGAACAGCAAGCAAATATGCATCATTCACTGATGCCCCACAACTTCAGACCGTCACCATCAGAAAGTAGAATTGCAGCTACTCAAGAACCACATTGTTGGACATATCTAACTATTCCTTAAAATCATCTGTAGCCTTAAAATCATCTGTAGCTTTGGTGGTTTTCTTCTTCTTCATTTTTTTTCCCTCCCAGGGGTGGGGATAAGAAGCTGTAGCTTAGTATTTGATCAGCCTTTGTTGAGTTACATAAATAGCAAACGCTTCAATGATTTTCTCCTTGAAAATTGATAGAAGCCCCTTCAAGTGGGGGTCCTGAGGAGGAAGAAGATTTAAGAGCAAAACAGCAATTACATGCTTATCCTTTAGCCTAAAAAATTAGCATAGTCATCTCATCTCAATTTAAAATTACAAATCAATCTTAAGTAGGCTGCAGAAAAAAAAATCATTATCATAACTGGAGTCATCACTAAAGAAATCACATCGCTCGAAATTCTAGGCCTTTTAGTCATTATTTTGGTTTGGTTTTCTTTCAGAATCCAAAGTCCCTCAGGTGAACCACTTCAAATAATCTAGTTATCCCGGATCCAATCTATTATAAGAGAGCAACAAAGACGAAATCAAATGATGGAATGTTGCTGAAGATAGGCCCACAACTGTAATCTTATGCCAAACCTATAATACTAAATTTAGAACGACACACCGATAGAGGTGCCAATGGTGAAACATAGCAATAATTACAACTTGCCAGGTAAATAGAGATAAAAATTTCTCCTCAGATCAACCATAAAGAAAATGACAATTGGCACGGAGTCACCTAAAAAATATAAAGGTCCGTTTGATTCAAAGATGGAATTTTGGTGGAAAAAAAAACGAATTGCAAGGAATTGAATTGCCTAGAATTTGTTCTACTGAAAATTATCAATTAATTGTGTTTGATTGGTATAATTTTTCACCTGCAAAATGTTGAAATTTTCTATCTTTTTGTGTTTGTTTGGTTTTATTTTTCATGAAAATTATCAATTAAAAGGATATAATTTCTTACAATTGGGGATATAATTTGTTTGGATTGTCAAGAAAAAAATTTGGAAAATTTTTTGTGTTCGTTTGACTTTATTTTATATGGAAATTATCAATTAAAGTGATAATTTTTTTTACAATTGGGAATATAATTTGTTTCTATTGCCAAAAAAAAAAAAAAGCAAACAAAAAAAGGGTGTGAGTTTCAATTCAACTAGATCCAAAAAAAAATAGCAAATGTGGAAAACCAGTTTAAAAAAAAAAGTGCCATCAACTTTGACAAAAATAGAAAATAAAAGTTCAATTCCAACTCACGTGAAAAATAATGGCATATCAACAGGACCTACCTAAAAGAAAAGAACTAATAATAGCGTCAACATTTTGTCGCTAATACTAATAATTTTGGGCTTCTGCACACGCGTTAAAGGAGAAAGTGTAAAACATTGAACTATGAAATAACAACAAAAGAAGCAATATCTATACGGAGTCCTCGATCACACTGCCTCGGTAAAAATGAAAGCCGAGAAGTCAGCACTTTATTTTTTTGCAAAGCAATAATACGAGGGGCCCCTATTTTTTTTTTTTATTATATTACATTAATTTTCTCTCTTCATTTTAATCATACAAATTTATACAAATTGGATAAAACTAAACACAATAGGACATGTAGAAATATATTAGTTGCTATTTTGGAGTGTTTATAAATAGTTTAAATTATAAATATGTAAAAACGAATGGTGAATAAGGGAAAACATGTAAGATAAACAGAGAGTTGGGGTGGGGACATGGCAGGGTGGGTGGCGATGGAGAAAATGGGGTGGTGGGGTAAGAGGCTGGTGTTTTTTTCTCCTTTTTATTTCTTTTCCTTTTCGTAGTCCATTGTTTTCCTTCTTTGTTGAAATTGATAGGTTGCAAGTCATATTGAATAGTCCAGCCCAATTGGGAGCCCAGAATGAAGAATTGAAAATTTGATAGAATTAGCACTACAATAAAGAAGTTAACGAGTTCAAAGTTTTTAGACTTGTAATTTAGCACCACACTTTCATGTTTTTTAGCACCTATTAAAGAGAGATAAGTATTCATTTATCCATGGCCACCGATTTTTTTTTTTCTCCTCTTAGTAATGTCAAAATCAAATTTGCATAATTTTGCTCAAGATGTGACATTTCTTAGAGAAAATACATAAACAAGCCCATAAGACACGAAAAAAATCATTCTCAAGGGTTCATCTCAGTATCCATTCGCCACGGGAACCTTAGTATCGCGTGTGTTGTGGGGAGGTCCTCCAAGGAAGAGGCATGAAAAAAGTAAGAAAGCTCAATCCAAGACAAGAAAGTGGAATCACAACTATTTGATTCTCCAAAAATAAAAGTTCACTCAAGTTAAATTCACGAATATATAACTGGTATTACTAACTTTCTCCAACAAATGAAAATAGATCAGATTTTAATTTTAACTCACCATCGAGCATTCTCCAGGTTTCACACATGTAAATGCATCATTAGTACTCACAAGGGGTACAAATCACGAACTGGAATAAGTTTCGGACCTTGAAGTTGTGTGCGAATGCGACCTACGTACACGAATGTCGGATCGGATTGACCAAAAATTGACCCTTATAAGGGTCCACATTTTGCCCTTATTTTATTTTTCCTAAAACCTTTCAAATTCTTTTAACTCTTGAAACTCATGTGATTATGCATGTGTTAATAGAGAGATTAACAATCGGATTAATGGTGGTTAATAACATAACTCCTAGCTATTAATTCTCTATTACAGTCTATGTATTCAGCCATCTTCCTCCATTGCATACACACGAAAAATTTATTTTTCTGCATAAAAAGAAAAACCAGTCTGCATACATAATTTATTTTCTATTAAAAGCTTGGTGATAGTGTTCAGATACTAAGTCAGTTCGTCAAAGTCGTATCTGCAGTGTTCAAACTCTATGGATTTTACCATTGTATCGTAGGAAACAAACGCTCGAACTAAACCTCAAGAACCTACGGTGAGGGGGCGAATCTGTTTTAAGAAAATTGTATTCACACAGATCTCGATTCATTCGATTCATTTTTTAAAAAAAAAAACAATTTAGATTACTTGTTCTGTTTTATTGTGATTAATAAATTATTTGATTTGTAATAGTTTGGTTTAACATTCGGTTAGCTAGTGTCTGACATATGTTTATACGGTATTTCGGTTAGTTGCAGATACGATATGTGCAAATTTTGTATGTGTTGTAAATACGGTATATGTGTAAATTTTGGTATGTGTTGCAAATTCGGTATGTATCCATCCGTTAATTGTTAAGTCAGTATTCATTCACTATTATTTTTATTCAACATTTTCATCTATACACCAGAAATCTGCGATTTTTGTTCAATCTTTGTTGTTTTTACTCTATTTAATTGGATCAATGGTTGAAGAAGTTGAATGTAGTGTTTGTAAGTTGAAATCGAACCAAAGGAAACATGATGGCATGGAGCAATCTTCAAAAAATGTTGACGTGCAACCTTATGAAACAAATATTAACTTTGATTCTTAATTTTCGTTTTCAATATTATGTTGATTTTGAGTATTTTCCATTTTTTTTCTATCTTATTTCCACTTGATTTTACACGAAGAAGGTAAATCTAGGGTTGAAAAATAAATTGCCAACGCATTTCTGCACAGAAAGTGTTGAAACAATTTTTTGTCTTCTTTATTTTATTCGTTGTTGTCCATATATTTCTTGTGGGGAATATTTCATTTTGTAGATTCAATATGTTTTTCTTTCCTCTAAATGCTTGAATGTATAAGAAAAATGGTGTGTTGATTGTATTGTTGTATACATGTTGTGTGTTTGTATATTACTATGTATAGATCGAATTGTACGAAGTATTTCATATACAGGAAAGAAATACCATTTCGATAATATTACCAAAGGGGTCGCAAACGGACATGTCAATTGCACGGAAAACTATAACCATAATCTGCTTTTATCTTATTGGAATTTCATATTGGATAATATACATTGCTTCGATTTTTCTACAAATATCATCCAATGGGTCAAGACACGTTTATAGTTTTAGTAAACTTTGATTAAAGTATACCGTATATGATTTATTTTCACGTCCACTTTCACTTTAAAGATAAGTTAATTAAAAGAATAATAATTAGGTTTTCAATAATGGAATCATAATAAATCAAGTTTTGGGGCTAAATAAGTTAGTAGGAAAGGATTAGGTATCCAATTAGGCTAAATAAGTTTTGGGGCTAAAGAAGTTCATATATACACACATGTATGTATACATCGTATTATAGGTCTATTTATTGGAACTGTTTGCCTGTGTATATGGAATTTGAACACGGTCACCAAACTTGTTTTAAAACGACCTCGTTTTAAATAGAATTTTTATTTGAGTAGGATAATAATGAAAAAGTAGGATGTTAAAATTGATCTTCAGATTAATGCTTACCAATGTTAACTTACTAGAAAACTCTTCGGATTAGCCAAACTTGCCCAACTAAATTGAATTTCTTCCATCTATCATTTTTCTATCTTCAACTGATAGATTTTTACACAGTTTTGATTATTGGACAATAGTATTGCACATGTGGCCCGCGACTACAAGTTCTATGATTTTTTTTTTTTTTTTAGCAATGCTATTTAGTCCCACTATGGTTGCAACTTCAATTTTGGTGACACTTATTTAATTCTACATTTCATTTACCCTATCATCTAATACCATCTAAACTGGGGATGCAACATCAATGGGGTTACATAGCATTATTCTTTATATATATAAAATTCTAATTTTCTTTTCAAAGCTTATAAACACCAATCGTAGGCGGCTAAGGACGTCTGCACTTGCCATCCTAAAATTTAATTTCTAAGAATTTAGGTAAGTAAACCTCCCGTCGTTTTCATGCGTACGTATAAATTTGTTATTTTAATTGTTCTTATTTGAATATAATGTTTAATTATTATGTTTTATATTATAAATGTGTAATACATATTTGTACATGCCAATGCATCCATAAACCTACATAAAGTTTTAAGAAATAAAAAGTTTTCAAATATCAATAAATCAAGTAATATTTTAGAAACATATGTATCCCGAATGTTTTTTGTTATGAACTGTATGTCTATGAGATGAAGATGTGAAATGAGAAATGGGGCGTGGGGGATGACGCACCCAACCAATGTTCAATTATGAACGTTCAATATTAATGTTAATGTTAACCATTTTGCAATACTATTGGTAGATTTGATCGGATTCCAAATAACATGGCCCACTGCATTCTGATTAGCTATAGGCGATACATCAAATGAGTTCACGATGTTAAGGATTTTAAAGAAATGAAAGAATGAGGATACATATTGAGAAATACTTTTTATTTTAAAATAATTCATATGCATATCATCGTATGCATCATATGCATGATATTTACTTACTGAGCGTTAGCTCATTCAACTTTATCCCTCTCAATTTTTAGATGATGAAGGCAACATGATTCGAAATGACGACTTGTGGTGACACGGAATCAGTACTATCATATTTAAATGTTGAATTCGTTTTTTAGTAATTAAAGTTAACATTCAATTTAATTGTTCTATATTTTATTAAGCACGAATTATTTTAACATAATAAGTGACTGATATTTATTTTGTCAAATAAAAATTTAATCATTTTTCAGATTTTAAGAAAAAGTCAAATGATAATATCTCCAAATCTAGATATTCAAACTTGTGGTATTACATCAGGTCACCGTAGGTAGATATTTTTATGTGGAAACTTTCATTATCATTCAATGGCACCGTAGGTAGATATTTTTTTTTGTTTTTTTAAAGGTTTGGATTTTGTGTATTTTTACTTCTCATTTAGTTTTACTTCTAAAAGGGCTAAATATTTGAAGGATAAATTTTTTGAAAATCAGTTATCATCAAAGGATATATCAAGAGGACGAACCAAAAAAAAAAAAACGGAGTGATCATCTTTTATTCATTATTATACACAGTGGGTAGTTACATAACTTATATTACACAGTGAAAATCTAATGATTCAGTTTCCATCTCTACCAAGCTTTCATCCTAAACAACAAAACACAAATTACTGGAAATGTTTTCACATAAAAGCAGCACTCCAAGAACTACCCTCAAAATGCAGACCAGCTCCCCTCTTCCTCTCCGGCAACAGAAGACAGCGAAAGATTATCAGAATTCCGAACCGAGCAATTCGCACGAATTTCGCCTTGTCTCCCTGTCAACACGCTCAACTGCGACATCTTTATAATGGCAATTACAAACTTCTCGTAGAACAACGTTTGATTAATAGCGAAGCTCCTAACAATGCTCCGAGTCCTTCTATCCGTGTACAAATCTTGATCCGACGTGAAAAGGCCTTGTCGGTTCATGAGATTGACGTAGTACTTGTTATCGAACACGTTAGGGGATCGAATATCGAGTACAGTGGTGTTAGTAGAGTTGACAATGGGACAAATGGCTTTAAGGTTGTTGGAAAAGGTTTTGCCCATTGTAGGGTCTTGTGTGGGATAGAGTCTGTTGGTGAAGGAAGTGCAGTGGCTAAGGCCAATGGTATGGCCACCCGCGAGTGCGACTACGTCTGTGGGGTCGAAATTCTTGGCTGCAAGGGAGGTAAGAAGTGCACTTGTGTTGCTTGTTGGTGGAGGAATGTTTGCCAATGTTGCATTTCTTCTTGCAAAGTTGAGTCCATCTTTTCTTCCCAAAGGAACATCATAGTCAGGGCCACCAGACTGCAATATCGTTCAAAAGAAACAAAGTTAGTTTGAAACTCAGTGTATGTTGGCTAAGTGATGGGAAACCTAGATCCGTGGTCCTGTTTGGTTCAGTTTAAAAAATGATTGAAATCTAAGTCAAAATTAATAATGAATTTTAACCACACATTTCCTATGATTATAACTTTTCGACCAAACAATTCAGTAACTTTTATCAAAATCTATAAAAAATCTAACCAAACATGGACTAGGTTTTCCTAACTCCTAACTATTGAGGAGGTTAGGAAAACCAATGGTTTTTCTATTTAATGGCAATATATTTAATTCAATTATATTAGCTATTTAATAAATATGGGCTAATTGAATATATACCAATATTGTTATAATTAGAGGATTATAGAAACTCTAATTTAGCAATATATAAAGACATTTTTTGTTGTGGTCCCCAATATACCAAATTATACATAGTTTTCATTCTCCCTATCTGGAAGAGAGACGATTGTCCTATTGAGAAAATAAAGCGATTTGGTTGAGGAATATCACAAACAATACCACTTCGTTCGTGTTCATCAGTACGTGATCGATTGTCATAGTAATTCCGCAACAATAAATAATTGTTCATAATGGATCCAAGTATATAACCTGTATCCGTGAATCCTAATATCATGGCATGATGTAGATATTAGGCTTTTGTTTATTTTAATCTAGAATGATTGAATCTAGATTTTGTTTTGATTTTAGATATGATTTATATTTATAACAAGTGGTATCAGAGCGGTCATCGTTGTTAAATTATTAGGATTTGTGCATATTCTATTCATATGGTATTTGGATTATTTTTCTCGAACAAAATGTTTGGATTTTGTGAAATTTCTTAAAATTAAAGAATAATTGAGGTCATTTTTTTTCCTTATCAATTTAAGATTCAAGAATAACTAAATTGGATTTTGATTCATAATATAATGATTTTTGGTTGTTATTGATGCATTCGGCCATTGAATCAAATTTCAATTTTGTGAAAGAATTTTTTTTTTTAAAATGAGGAAATTACGGTATTTTTTTAATGAATTCAGTTTGTTGAATTGTTGAATACTAAAAGTGGCTGAAAGTGATGGCCACTTTTGCTTGATTTGAGTGGCATACAATCCTATTTTGCGGGCAAGTCCATTTGGACTTGAAAAATGTGCCTAAAACTCGATTTTGACTCGTTATAGTTGACTGTTGATTTAGACCAGAATTTTGATTTTTGACTTTGACTGGTGAATTTTATTTATAAAAAAAAAGTTTAAAATAAATTCAAACTTTGGTTTTGATTATTTCTTCTGGATGTCTAGTGTTTTCAATTAAATTGATTGAAACAATATGTTGCCAAAGTAACCCGTGTTGTGTAGATTAGTTTTACTGAAAATACATAGATTCTTTGTGCGGGGCCATTTATGCGAATTATGCTCGGCCCAAAAGATGACATAGTTTGGCCAAATAACAACGCACCTACGATGATAAATGTGTGACAATTATAGAGACTTTTCATGTGAACAATAGTCGGTCCAAAGAAAGGCTATTATTTGACAGAACCGATTGTCAGTATTTGATCATTATATTGAGAGTACCACGTGCAGTTAATTTCTCTGCCCAAAGACTAGGAATTAATGTTGTGCTAGGTATTTTGAGATGGATCCCCAATTTGAATTAATTGTGCATGTCTTATTTTTTTTTATTTTGTTCTCTATCCAATTTATGTTGCTACTACTACAAACGTTTCTGCTCTCAACTTAACAACACCCCGATGCTGAGAGGGACGAACTTTAAGGTCTAAAAAGAAACCGTGGAGATTGTCCTCAGTTGTATGAATTTGGATTTCACTTCATTCAAATCGACCCACTTCTACTCCAGAAAACCCTAATAAGGTTAAAATTGAGAGGTGGAATCACTCTAACCGAATGTGCTTGATGATCATAAAACGTTCCATTCCGAAAGCGTTTCGGGGTTCTATTACTGAAAACGAGAGCGCCAAGAAGTTACTTGAGGAAATTTAGCAATATTTTGCTAATAACGAAAAATTGGAGAGGAGTAACCTTTTGGCTAAACTCGTCGCGGTGAAGTATAAGGAAAAATGGAACATAAGGGAATACAGCATGGAGATGTCTCATCTCGCATCGAAACTCAAGTTGCTTAAGTTGGAGCTGTCTGAGGACTTGCTCGTGCACTTGGTTTTGATATCTCTTCCTGCCTACTTTGGGCAATTCAAAGTGAGTTATAACACTCAGAAGGACAAATGGTTTCTCAATGAGCTTATATCTCACCGTGTACAAGAAGAAGATAAGCAGGGTCATGATAAAACTGAGAATGCTCACTTGGCATCAACCTCTCAAAACAAGAAAAGGAAGAGAGCTAAGGATAATACGAAAGGACCTTCTCCGCAGAAAAAACAAAAGAAGCGGGATTAGGAATTTGCCTACGACTTCTGCAAGAAGTCGGGACACATGAAGAAGAAGTGTTCCAAGTACACTGCATGGCATGCAAAGAAAGGTATGCTTCTAATTTAGTTTGTTTTGAAGTTAATTTAGCTTCTGTACCTAAGGATACTTGGTGGGTAGATTCTGGTGCTACTACTCACATAAGTATGTCTATGCAGGGTTGCCTATGGAGTCGACCGCCAAGTGATACTAAAAGATTCATCTTTGTGGGCGATGGCAATAAAGTTGCAGTGGAGGTTATAAGGACTTTCAGATTACAATTAAAAACTGGGTTTTATTTGGATTTGTTTGAGATTTTTGTTGCATCGTCCTTTAAACGGAATTTAATTTCTATTTCTAGTTTAGACAAATCAAGATTTTCTTGTTCATTTAAAAATAATAAAGTTAGTCTCTATCAAAATTCAAATTTTGTTTGTTTCGGTTATTTGATTGATAATCTGTATATGCTTGACGTTGTTAATTCTTATAACGAAATACTGCAAACCAGTTCACGTGGTACAAAGCGAAAATTAAGTGAGAATTCCGCAATCTTATGGCAAAAGCACTTAGGTCATAGATTTAACAAACTTCCAAGTTTGTGTTGAGTGCATCAAGGGAAAACGAACAAATATTAGAAAATTAGGTGCCGAAAGAGCTACAGACATCTTCGAACTAATACATACTGATATATGCAGTCCATTCCCTAATGCTTCTTGGAATGAACAATAGTACTTCATTACGTTCAAAGACGATTACTCTAGATTCGGTTACCTACATTTGATACACGAGAAGTCACAATCTCTGGACGTTTTCAAGTCTTTCCAATCTGAAGTTGAACTTCAACTTGGAAAGAAAATAAAGGCTGTTAGATCTGACCCTGGTGGTGAATACTATGGAAAGTATGATGGATCGGGAGAACAACGTCCAGGACCATTCGCTATTTTTCTCAATGAGTGTGGAATAGTTCCGCAATACACCATGTCGGGCAAACCCAGCATGAATGGTATTGCAAAGTGACGAAATCGAACTCTTAAGGATATGGTAAGGAGTATGATTAGCCATTCCTCCTTGCCAAAGTCACTTTGGGGAGAAGCTTTGAAAATCGCAATGTATATCCTTAAAAGGGTACCGAGCAAAGCACCAAAACCCCCTATTAGCTTTGGACAGGCAAGAAGCCTAGCATTAGGCACTTGCATATTTGGGGTTGTCCAGCTGAGGCAAAGCCTTATAGGCCATATGAAAGAAAACTGAACTGAAGGACAGTTAGCTGCTATTTCGTTAGTTACGATGAACGCTCTCGGGGATATCAGTTTTACAATCCCACATCAAGATCCTTCTTTGAAACAGGAAATGCTAGATTCCTTGAGGATATTGAGTTTGGGGAGAAGAAAACATAAGGAATGTTGTCTTTGAAGAAGAATTTGTTATTGACGACAATTAGGTCTCTACACCTATTGTTGTTCAAGACATAGTTCCGGAACTAGATGACAATGTTCAGGCTCATATCCTTGACATTGTTCCAAACCAAGACAACAATGAGATTCTTCCTCAAACACCACCTATAGAACAAACTCAACAACCTCAAGAAGTGTTATTGAGGAGATCTACTAAGGAGAGAAGAAATGCAATTTCGGATGATTATATCATTTTTCTACAAGAACATGAGGATGTCGTTGGTTTAACGGAGGATGACCCGATCAACTTCCATCAAGCCATGCGCAGTTCTAACTCTCAGAAGTGGATTGATGCCATGAAGGATGAGATGAAGTCTACGGAAACAGCCAGAGAACTTTGTATCGGGAGATCCAAAGTCTATAGTCTACAAGTTGAAGAAATTCATCTTTGGTCTCAAAGAAGCTTCCCGTCAATGGTATGACAAGTTCCATCAAGTCATTACCTCATACGATTTTGAGGTGAATGTTGTTGATGATTGTGTATATCACAAATTCAGTGGGAGTAAATATATCTTCTTGGTATTATATGTCGATGATATTCTACTTGCTAGTAGCGATATAGGCTTACTGCACGAAATCAAGAAATTTCTAACGAAGAAATTCGAGGTGAAAGGTCTTGGGGACACTTCTTTTGTATTAGGTATTCAAATACTGAGAGATCATTCTCAATGTATCATTGGGTTATCACAAAAGAGCTATATCGATAAGGTTTTAAGTAGATTCGGCATGAAAGATTGTAAACCAGGAGACACACCCATTATTAAAGTAGACAAGTTTAGTCTCAAATAGTGCCCCAGTGATGATCTTGAAATAAAGAAATGCAGAAGATTCCATGTACGTCAGTAGTATGGAGTCTAATGTACACTCTAGTTTGTACTCATCCCGACATAGCATTTATAGTGAGAGTTTTAGGTAGATATTTGAGTGATCCAAGCATGCAGCATTGGAAGCCAGCCAAACGAGTGATGCATTATTTGAGGAGAACAAAAGACTACATGCTCACTTATCGAAGATCAGACAGTTTAGAGGTCATCGGGTTCTCTGATTCCGATTTTGTGGGATGCCAAGATAGCAGACGCTCCACATTAGGCTACATCTTTATGTTGGCTGGAGGAGCTATCTCATAGAAGTCTGCTAAGCAGACTCTCATAGATTCTTCAATCATGGTTGCAAAGTTCATTACTTTTTATGAGGCATCCAACCATGGGATATGGCTGCGGAACTTTGTCACTAGGCTACGAGTGGTAAATGGCATTGACAAACCATTAAAGATTTATTATGACAATAACTCGGCAGTGCTTTACTCCAACAATAACATGAGCTCGACAAAGTCGAAGTTTATCAACATCAAATTTCTAGTTATTAAAGAGAAAGTTCAAAATAAACAGATTTCCATTAAACATATAGGTATGGATTCCATGCTAGCGGACCCATTAACCAAGGGATTAACGCCTAAGGTCTTTTATGAGCACACTACTTACATGGGCATTATTTCTACGGATGCCTTGATCTAGTGGAAGTCATTTTTTTAAGTAATATGTTTTTGCTCTAGACATTGGATTGCTTGATTTTCTGCAGAATAAAATTGGTGGTTTATGATTCTGTTTTTGAGGTTGCTTGTGTTTCTATGTACAATGTTCGCGTTGCATTAAGAACTTTGGAATGATCTCACTAAAGAATAAAGAATGACCAGTTAGAAATAGGCATGTCTGATATCACATTTCACGTAATTTCCATGTTGCTCATCCATATTTGATCTATGTCATTAAGTGTATTAGTATGATGATCATCGTGGTTTAATCACGACAGTATTGTGATAAAAGTCACGGTGGTTCCAGTATTAATAAATAAGATGGACCAGATTGTTTAAAGAGAAGTCTAGAGATAAATAACATACAGATGCGCACTTGAGAAATTTGTAATATAATTGTTTTAGGAATAATATGTAGTCAAGTGAGAGATTGTTCATAAATATTTAGAAGGTTAGGAAAACCAACGATTTTTCTATTTAATGGCCTAAATATTTAGGACGTTAGGAAAATCAATGATTTTTTTATTTAATGGCAACATATTTAATTCAATTATACTGATTATTTAATAAATATGGGCTAATTGAGTAGATACCAATATTGTTATAATTAGGGGATTATGGGAACTCTAATTTAGCAATATATAAAGACTTTTTTTGTTATGATCCCCAATATATCAAATTATACATAGTTTTCCTTCTCCCCATCTGGAAGAGAGACGACGGTTCCATTGAGGAAATAAGGCGACTTGGTTGAAGAATATCACAAACCACGCCCCTTTTTTCGTGTTCATTAGTACGTCATCGATTGTCGTAGTAATTCCGCAACAGTAAACAATCGTTCATAATGGATCCAGGTATATAACTCGAATTCGTGAATTCTAATATTCTGGCATGATGTAGATCTTAGACTTTTGGTTATTTTAATTTAGAATATTTGCATCTAAATTTTGTTTCGATTTTAGATATTATTTATATTTATAACACATAGGCTCAACTCGACCTATATCATGTATGAATTGAATAAGTTGGCCAAGTGATGATCGATCTAGATTTCCTTTAAATATGTCAACGAATTCGCGTTGTGGACTTCAAACAATGGTTGTGCTACACGTACAAAGTAGGTTTACATACACATGATATGGTAAATATGATTGAATCAGAAATTTTTCAACAAAAAAAAAAAAAAAAAATCTTCACTCTTTTTTCGACATCTTATCTGTATGTAAATCATTATATTACTATTTATATACAAATAGTATTATTCTTCAAATAATATGTATTGTATTGGTCGACCGATCTTGAAAAAACTATACGCTCAATCATCTTTGTCAGCGTGATTCTACTAAATGCTCATAATTTAGGAAAGTATAATTATGCTAGAGGTGGCAAACGAGTCGAGCGGCTCGTCGACTCGTTTTTTACGAGCCATGAGCTGCTCGGGCTCGTAAAAAAGGCAAGCCCGAGCCGCGTTTTGGGACGAGCGGCTCGTCAAAATTATTTTATTATTTTTTTTTTTTATAAAGGTTATATCTAGTTTTAAAAAAAAAAAAAATTTTTTTTTTTTACGAGCTCACGAGCCGAGCTCAGCCCACGAGTAACGAGCCGAGCTTCGTTATAAACGAGCTCGTGCTTATATGGGCCGAGCGACTCGACTCGACCCATTGACATCTCTAGATTATGCAGGTTTTTTTGAAATTAGCAGCACCAATTAATGTGCCCTCCAACAAAAAGACAGGTTGTCAGCTTCATTGTTCATCTGTAAGTAAGTTGGGAATTATAAATGACTCCACTGCCTTGTATTTAGGCATGATTGGTAGTTAAAAACTTGATTAAAATTTAAATAAAAAAATTAACCATTAATTTTAACAATATAATTTGATCAATAATTTTTCAACCACACATTCTATCAACATTTATTAAAATTTATTAAATCTGATTTTAATCTTAAAAAAAATGTTATTCACAGTGAAGATTACGAGTAATCGTCTCACACGACATACATATAAAAGTTTATTATTTGATGCATTCATATAATAATTTTTTATTGACTCATGCATCAAATAGTTACCATGTGTACGTCACATGAACGATTACAGATAGCTTTTACTAGAAATAACATTACTTAATCTACAAATTAGAATGAAAAATTTAAAATTTATGTGTAATATTATTTTATTGAAAAATGTATAGTTAAAAAGAAGATAGAAAAAAATGCATTTTGAAAAATGGAGTACATGGGCTTTGAGCATCTCCAATAGACTCTTTAAATATGAAATTCTCTCTATTTTAAAGAGTCAACTTTAAAATCATGCTCCAAAAGACTTTTAAATTAACATTTTAATTTACAGAGTGATTTTGGCTCTCCAAACCCACTCTCTATAATTGAATGCATTCAAAATGTTTCAATTTTCAATGTAGGAAAACAATAAAATAATCTAAAGAAAAGCTAGTTAAAATAAAAGATAAAGAAAAATAATAAATATTTTTTGACGTAGTAAAATTAAGTGTTAAATATAAAGAGCTTGTTGGAGTATTTCAAAACTTTTAACTCCCTAAATTTATGGATGCTCTTCAAATGATGGAATATGCTCTTTAAAAATAGAAAGTCTCTTGAAGATGTTCTTAATATGTTAGCACTAATTTCAAGGAATGCAAACTCATCTAAAGTCATTAATTTTGGTCTGTCTATCTCTATTCTAACGTGTTGGATTGAGCTCGAGTGTCGTTGCCGAGTTAAATTCAATAATATTGTTAATAAATTAAAGAAAATATTAAAATGATGTTAGGTTTACCAGATATACAGCATCACGAGCTGCAATGGTAGTGATATCAGCGCAAGAGACAACTCTTCCGCACCGCCTATGCACGCGGCGGCGGAGATCATCGATGATTCTAAAAGCCCGAGCCCTCAAGGTCAAATTCGGCTGTGCCTCCTGTTCACCCGGCCCGCTCGCCGATCCGGCTAGAAGAACGGAAGCATCACACCCCTGAAAATCATCATTTCAATATCTATCTCCCTCATGTAAATCGAACAATATTAACCGTCCAACAAGATGAACAGCTCGTGTAAAAGCAAAATAAAATCACAACCCTATTGAAGATGAAGA
Source organism: Fraxinus quadrangulata (assembly GCA_903798255.1). Taxonomy (NCBI): domain Eukaryota; kingdom Viridiplantae; phylum Streptophyta; class Magnoliopsida; order Lamiales; family Oleaceae; genus Fraxinus; species Fraxinus quadrangulata. Next base: position 32,279 of record CAIGRB010042712.1, read on the forward strand.
TGGAAGAGGAGGAGGAGGACAATCCCATTTATGTACCTGTACAAAGCAATCATGAAAGTGGAGTCGAAGCAAGCCAGCAGCTTGACCAATATCATCCTTAAAAACCTTTTGCAACTGTTTCCTTACAATGGATTCCAACCTAGGACATGAAGAATCATAGAAACTCCATGAGAGTCCCGGCACCAATTGCTGAGCTTCTGTCAAGTGTAAAACAGTACAAGAAAACCCCAGAAAAATAACCAAAGAGATAGAAAAAACAAAAGATATTGAAGCCATGATTACCTGAAATGGTGTATATCTTCTTCTGGTTCAATGGACAGCAGGCCTTATAGCCATGTATCTGCCACCACTTCAGTAATTTTCTTCTGGTTCATAATAAAGTCGCTGATTTTCTTTTCCTTTGAATGTTTAATATTGAAAGGCCACGTGTCTGCCACCATTTCAGTAATTTTTTTCCTTTTTATTTCCCTAATATCTTTGTTAAACCCTTGAGTTATTTTAGTGAAATAGGTTGAGAGTAGAATAGAATAGTTTTTATTTTTATTTTTAGAATTGATAATTTAATATAAGTACAATACATTTATTGGGGACGGAGTTAGAAGATAAGATTTGTGGGAACAAATTACACAAAATTTTAATTGTGGGAGCAAAAATTGAAAACTACAAGGACTTTTTTGAAAATCTTGAAAAAAATCTGGACAAAATATTGAATTTTCAATTTTATCCCCCAATGTAAATCCGACCCTACATTTATTATTACTCAAGCAATTAGAGAAGGATCATGAGTATTAATTGAAAATTGTCTCTAACATGTTGTGCAGATCATTTTCGTAGTTTGATTAAATTAAGATTTGACATGTAGATATTTTTTTCATAAATGGATAATGGTGATATTTGAAATTAGTTTTTGCATGATTCTAATATCGCGTTAATTATTTTATAAAGATTAAACTATTAAACAATGATTACATGTATTCATTTAAATATTGTGTTCAAATCTAGTTAGCCTCATTTACTTCAATATTCCTTTCTTTCATAAATAATGGATACCAAATCCGTATTTAAAACAAATTGTCGTGAATGTGTGATTAAAGGTTTTTAGCCCCTATTTGGTGGTCATTTTTTGGGAAAACGTTGTTTTAAATATTGAATTTTTGGAGAATATGTAGTTAAAAAGTATGAAAAAAATTTGGGTTTACATGTATAATATTTTATAGTGTAAATGTATAGTTAAAAATGAGTATGTAAAATAAGAATTTTGAAAGAATGAAAGACAAACTCGAGCTTATTCTACATTAGTTAATTTAAAGTTTAATAGTTAGGTACACATTAGTCTTGTATTCTTGAAATTCGGAGTCTAATTTAAAAGATATGTTACACAGTATCATTGCCACTTAAGCATTTTTATCAACGTGGGAGACGATAGGTGACAGTGGTGAAATTTGAAATCAAAATTAAATTTTAGTGATCCAATTAAAATAAATTAAAGTTTATGGATTCAATTATTGAACGTTCAGCGAGCGCACATGAAATATATCCGTTTCAAGAACAAAATTGAGTCTCTTTTTTCTTCCAAAAAATAATTAATTGGTCCTGTCTAATTTAGCTAGAAATTAATAAAAAATAATTTTAATTAAATAAATAACTTAATTACACATATCATATGATTATTATTTTTTTTATCAATTTTTCAATCACCTATCTTATCAATATTTATTAAAATTTAATTTTTAACTAAATCAAACAGGATTTAGAAAGTGGGGGAAAAAATGTTGAAGTAATTAGTACATAACGGCATAACCTTAGTGGTGGAATTATTACTTCAGTACGATGCTGTCACGTTGATTGATGTCTCTTCTTGTTTTGTTGTTAAGAATTAAAATAACATTTGACTGGTGAAGAATAGATTCTGTATAAAATGATTTTTTTTGAGAAAAAATAAAATACAAAAATTAATTTCACTTATCAAATTATTTTATTAAGAAAATATATAATTTAAAATGATTTTTAAAAATTTGTATTTGATCATTTGATTTCTCGCAAGTGAACGAAATCGTGAACAAAAATTATAATAGTGCGTAGAGTGTCAAATTCACAAGAACTACATATTTGATCGAATTAAAATTGATTGAAACTTTATTCGAATAGCAAACAAATTTTGTGATTTTTTTATACTAATCTCTAAATTATCAATTGAACTAATGAAAGTAAGTAAATGTATATGTGAGATGCATTTTTATGATGTCGAATTTTCCTTATTCCATTTTTAGTGTACCAATTAAATTGACAATTTGAAATCATTTATGTTGATTAATGTTCCTAATTTAATTGAAAATCTCTCTCGATAGCAATCAAATTTATTCCGCTCATGTGACCCTTATATCTCTCGATAAAAAATGCAAATATGATAAATACATTAACAAATGTTAGAATACCTATTGAAACCATATAAAGTATAGAAGTATATCACTATCCACTATCAAACTTACAATGTTTATTATAATGTGTTTAAACCCCATTGTCTATCTCCATAACAAGAAAATTCAGTAACAATTCAATTAGTGATCAAGCAATTGAAAAGAATGATAAAAACAATAATAAACATTCACAAGTTAAATCAAATTAAAGTCAAAATAATTAATTAAAAATTAAAAATATCATAATAAGGGTTCATTTCATCTTAATAATGTATAAAATTAGTCTAATATATTGAAAGTACAAGAAAACATATTTAAGTGAAAAGACATAACCCAAATTTTTGATAAATTGACAAGATAAACATAAATCTTGAAATCTTGAATCTCTTCAATGATTTATTGATGAATCTCCACTTGCGTTTTCTCTTATTTGTCCAAAAATTAAGTATGAATCTTCACTTGATTGAATTATTGCAAGTCTCCTTAAATTCTCTCACAAAAACTATGAATTTTTGCCTCATTTTTTCCTCATTCTAATATCTATTCTACTGTTAGGTATTTATAGGAGTAGAAAATTGGTTGAAAATCACATCTAAATTTGTTTTTAAAAGAGTTCTAATCGAATAAGGAAGGTTGTCTTCACACACGAAATTATTATTATTATTTTTTTTTTTTTTGTCTCTGCACAACAATTAAAATTTTGGTCATAACTTTCTTTTCCGATATCCGATTGATATTATTCAAAATGCCTTGGAAAGCTAATTCAAAGTGATACAACTTTGATAGAAATAGAATTTTTCCAATTCGAATATTTATTATGCCGAAAATTGACAATTTTCGACTAAAAATATGAAATATAACTTGCACGATTGGAACTTAATTTCAATCATATTTCATTCCTTTTTGAATTCTAATTCCATCTAACTATCTCCTAACAATCTTCAAAGTATCGTCTTGTGGTCCGAATTAACTATTGAATATTTGCAATTTGCTACTCAGACTTTAGACTTTATCATTTTTCCTTAATTTTTCTTTTGTTTCTTTCAAATATTCGTTCAATCATTGAGTTTAACCTATATAACATAAAATACAATAATTTAAGATATATTTTATCCAAAAAATATCAAATATTGATAATTTAGACCACGAATAAGTGTATAAAATACACTTATCAGTACCAAACAATGATTAAATTTTATATTGCAATATTTAACTATGTAAATGAATGTAACATATTAAATCAGTTGGGCTTAATGCCCGTCGTTATAAAAAAAAATCATACTACATGTACATTTTATTTGACATCATTTTTTATATTTTGTCACGTGTCCTAGTATGATTGAATAGTTTTAAAAAAATTCCTGCCCAACACCTTCTGTATTCCCAAGCAATGTCAGCAAAAGTGGACAATATGAAATGCACACTTAGCATAATTAAAAAAAAAAAAAATATCAACGTGAATTCTTCAATTTGGATTTGCTCTCTCATCGTAATTCAATGAGAATTGATAAGAGGTCTCCCTATCTATGAAATGATGTCGGGATAGAATTAAATTTCCAAACCAAAATGGCTTTTTTTCTTTTCTATTTTTCCATTTTTTAAGGTCCCATCAAATAAATAAAAGAAACTTTCAAAATGAAGGGAATTAAACACGAATAAAAGAGATTTATCGAAAACGATCCTTAACGAACTTGTAAAATTGATCTGTTTATCATAAAGAGATTCGTCGTTCCAAACCTCGCTTCACCCGGATTCCGATTCATGGATTTCTTGATTCCACCTTGGATAGCTGGGTGAACATCTACGACGGTGGTTACGAAAATTTTGGAGTATCGAGAAGGGAAGCGTGAAGAGCCCTTACCTAAGCGCTATCAAATAGAAAACTAAGAGACCCAGTATATAAATTTTGAATGCGATCATTCATCCAAAAGTCATGACCTTACAAAAAAGTTGCAACTCTTGAGCATAAATATACGAATATATTATGAATTTTTTAACATGAAAGGGTTACAACCATTGGAAAGAAACATAACTCTTGAATCAAGTCTTATAAAATTAAAAGACAACAATTAAAAAATTAATTTTTTCCCTTTCAATAAAGAAGATAATTTCTTTATTTTCCCAACTGAGTTTAAATGAGTAAGGTTGAAGATCAAATAAATTTTTCTTACAAAAATACCTTAGAAAAAATAAAAGGAAAGAGATCACCTAATTTCCACCCCGGACCCTCGCACCTATCAACACAGGCTCCATTCCTTTTCACTTGATATTCCTTTTTTCATTTTCTTTTTCTTTTTTTTCGACAAAGAGTAAAATCCTTGACAAGGGATTCGAGCTTATTAGCCATATTATTTTACCAATTTTTTTTATTAACTCCTCGTCAAGAATAAAGAATAAAACGAGTTGATGATCTCGAAACAAATTCTTTAGCAAATGAACACCCTAATACTCCTTGATGTTTAGCTCATCCATTGTACGTGTTTCAAAATTAATCGTAACAGAAATTCTTTAAAGTGTATTAATCGAAGGGGTGGATATAGGTAATCCGACAAAGAATAAACCGCATACTCATAACGTTGGTTTGTAATAATGAGGGCATGTTTTATACTCACACAACAGAAGGGGGGGGGGGGTATTCATTAATTGAGACATTGATGCAACAAAAATAGAGAAATTTACTAGAATTATGAATAATTAATTGTTAAAAATAAATGAATGATAAGAATTTAACCCAAACACAATACGTGATCAGTAGAGAAAATGAAAAACAGTTTCTTTTGAACTATTTCTAGGTCTTTCTTCGTTAGTTAATTTTTCATGCCTCGAAAATGCTCTTATGATTTAAAGGCAGGAATATCTTTCATTTTAAAGTTTGTTTGGGAAAGATTTTCTAAAACCATTTTCTTCATAATTATTTTAATTACACACTCTACGGAATTCTTAATTTATTTATTTTTTATTTTTTTACTTTTTAACTATACTTTTTCCAAAAAAAATGTTATTTCTCTCTTAAAAAAATCTCACATTCGAATGCTTAGTTCTTTTACTTACACAATGTGACTATTGGAATGATTTCCAGAGTATGCATTGCGAACAATAGAAAAATAGCTGCTCTTAGTAAGAAATGTCGGATTTGAACAGATTGTATCTCGGTTTTGTCTCGTTCGTAATTCATGGCGACCTTCATTGATGATGTTGTGTTAATTATGCACAAAATCTGTGATACTAATTCTTGAAAATTCAAGAATCACGAATTATTCAATATCACTTGATATGAAATAAACACCAGATTGAGATGTTGAAGTTATATGGCAAAATATGAAGTATTTGATCACAAGTAAAAGAATAAAAAAAGACAATAAAATATGACAAAAGAATTAGGAGATTTTATTACACCACAAATAATGAAAATGAAGAAGTATTACAATAATCTTAAAAACTAGTAATCATTTTTCTCATAGTATAAAATTGTATAGAAAAGTCTAATGTGTATAGGGAACATGTAGAAACGTTCAAACCCTAATAAGTGAGTTGTAGTTGAAGTAGAATGTAAAAAACGTGTTGAAACATGAAAAGGGCATGGGCCGAATAATCATGTCACTTGAGCAATAAGCTAGCGACAGGTCCGTCGCTCGAGCACGGGCAAACAACCAAGTCTCGAGAGAAAACCTGTACGTATTGCTCAAGTGGTAAGCTAACGAAAATGGGGTGACTTTTCTTCTCGATCCAAAAGGCTTATTAGCACAAAACGTCCCTACGTTTGGCCTTTAGTGTGCAAAACGTCATCACGTTTCAAATTAACCAGATGATCTTCCAAAGATCCTCCTTCTGCCATTCAATGAAAGTATAAACGTTGCTTGATATGCAACTTGCTTGTCAAATTTTTAGTCATGCGCAATTGCTCCAACTTCAACCATAAAGACCCTCCTTCAAAATGTTCTAAAGAATGTTATTCGATAGATGAAAATGAATGTCAGAAACAGTCTTCTTATCCTTCTATAATTTCTCTTCAGCGGTCAGAGTTAAGGGCATTTTGCCAATTCCCAGTAACGCATCATTCAAATCCTACCGTACGAGTACTACACTCATTTTAACCTGCCATAGCGAAAATCTAGTGCTTTAATCTAAAAGTGGAATGTCATACTTCATGAAAACTATCACGAATAAAAACATCAAACAAATCAAGCAATGCGCTCTTGCGAAACTGCTGAACCTAGGCTCTAATAATACATGTTGTGTTAATTATGCCCAAAATCTCTGATACCAATTGTTGAGAATTCAAAAATCACGAATTGCTCGATACCACTTGATATGAAACCAACCACCAGATTGAGATGTTGAAGTTATATGGCAAAATATGATGTATTTGATCACAAGCAAAAATAAAAGAATAGAAGAAAATATGGTAAAGAAATCAAGAGATTTTATTGCACTTCAAATAATAAAGATGAAGAAGTATTACAATGATCATAAAAATTAGTAATTACTTTTCTCACACTATAAAATTGTGTAAAAAAATCTAATATTTATAGGCAACATGTGAGGGACATACAAACCCTAATAGAAGAGTTATAGTTGAAATAGAATGCCAAAAAGTGTTAAAACGAGAAAAGGGCTTGAGCTGGATAATCCTGTCGCTCGAGCGATAAGCTAGCGACAAGTCCGTCGCTTGAGCGACAAGTGAGTGACTAAGTCTCGGAAGAAAATCCGCAAGTATTGCTCGACCGCTAGTGAAAATTTCAACATCTTTAAGTCCAATACAAATTACAACTTACAATAGGACTTCCAAATAGAATTTCAACTTGAATAAGACTCAAAAAACATTTCAAACTAAATTCCTCCCGACGTGCACTTTAATTATTTCAACAAGAAATTCGGGTCAAACTCAAATTCTAGCAGATTATAGGCTTGATTACTTGAAAAATGAAAAGAAATCGCTCCTTCTGATTTCAACCCCCCACCCACAATTAAATATTACACATAAAAATATTTGAAAAATTGGATTAGTCAATAATGAAACTCTATCTATAGTACTATTCAAAATACATTAGCTACATTACTTCTTTCATGGTAGAATAATGATGATATTAGACTATAATGACTCACTGCCACATTTTCTAATGTGTAAGTACTATTGTCATATTGTATAATTATATTGAACAATATGAGAGTGATGACATTGTCGCATAAATCTAAATAACATTACTAAAATAATAATGTGTTTCAACCTTTAACTTGTTTTAATTGTTTGGTGTTATGTGGTAAAGTTTTTTTTCCTTTTGAATTCCACTCAGAGAAATCATTTTAGGATGACTTCTATGATAATTATTGATTTTCAACCCAATTATCTATATGAACAGGTTCAGTGACAGAATTTAAAATAAAATGACACATGTCATTCTTTCATTTGATAGTTAGAAAAAAAATAAAAGCAGCCAAACAAGTGATGTCACCTATCACGAAATCTTGTCAATTTCCCATGTTTGAGTAGCTCTATTCATTATTAAATCACGATTCACAGCAAGTTTGAAATCTAAAGTTATTCTACATGTTTCGTATGTTTCTCTTTTTTCTTTATTCGTGTTAAAATTTGTATTTAGCTTATGTTTGGCTTCCATTTTTTCAAAAACTCAATTTTTTAAAACTCATTTTCAATCATACATTCTCCTATAAAATAATTTTACACGTAAATCTTTAAAAAAAAATTAGTTTTTTAACTACATATTCTCCAAAAAAATATTTTTCCAAAATGTATTTTTTCCTAAAAATGGGGTTCAAATAACCATTACATACACAGCTCCACTGTTAGCATGTTTTGTATATGAGCGAAATTGGACAAAACAAGAGCATACTAACTTTTTTTCTTATAAATCTAAGATTAACTATATAATTTTTTGTTTGATGGAACCACAAAAAGTTTTTCTTTTAACAGCAAAATTTTTTTGTTTTAAACCGCCAGTATTTAGTTGTTTCATCGAAAGATTGTCGTCGAGAGATGTTTTAGAATAAATATTTTCATCATTAAAAGCAAAATTTCTAGTAATGTACTTTGTTGGATTTATTTCATTGCTAGAATAATACAAATTCTAAATAGCAAGATCTTTAGTAACCACAACACGTCGAGTCAGTTTATTTTTTTTTTAAAGATTCTCTTTCTATAATTTCTATTGAGATCATATCACTATTATAATTATGTTAGACAAGGCAACTAATATATTTCTACATGTCCTATTGTGTTTAGTTTTATCCAATTTGTATAAAATATACAGTATATGTGCCCCTTTCATAGAATGAAAAGTTTAGCATATGAAGTTTATAATTAAAAACGCATGTAGGTCTGGAAAAATTTGACAGTTTTCAATTAAGGAACTTTGCTTTAACAAGCATTCACACGTTTTGGAGTATTTATAAACAGTTTGAATTATAAATATTTAAAAATAAGTGGTGAATAAAGGAAAATGTGTAAGATAAACATAGAGTTGGAGTGGGTACATGGCAGGGTGGGTGGCGATGGAGAAAACGGGGTGGTGGGGTAAGAGGTTGGGGTTTTTTTCTCCTTTTTGTTTCTTAGAAAAATTTCATAACTAAGATGTTTAGTTTTACATATTTCAAATTTTTTAAAATTTAAAATTTAAAATATGTAAAACTAAACATCTTAGTTATGAAATTTTTCTAAGAAACAAAAAGGAGAAAAAAACCCCAACCTCTTACCCCACCACCCCGTTTTCACCATCGCCACCCACCCTGCCATGTACCCACTCCAACTCTATGTTTATCTTACACATTTTCCTTCATTCACCACTTATTTTTAAATATTTATAATTCAAACTGTTTATAAACACTCCAAAACGNATAAGTCACAATTTGTTCATCGGTCATAAATAAAAAAATTTGTACGTCACAACTTATTCATCGCTCACAAATCACAAATATTATAAGTCACAACTTAGTAGACAGTCACAAATTGTCAAATTATCGATCACAAATTAATAATTATTTTGGTCACGCATTATTTTCTGGTCACAATTTATATTTTTCATTCGTCACATAATATTTATCGGTTATAGATTAACCAATTTAATGGTCATAAACGACCAAATAATCTGTGACCATCACCTCATCACTCCATCTAACATCACCGTCGCCACCGTCACCGCCAAAGCCAAAATCACCTCCACAATTGTCATCGCTGCTACACTACCACCACCACATCACCAAACACAACCTAACGACGCAACCACCACCAACACAACCCAACAACATAACATGGATGCATATCCACCAACACAGGCAAAGCCCGACAACCCAAAATCAAAGGATAGCCACCACGATCAAAGCTAAGGCCACCAAAGTTGTGCCGATTCCATATCTGTTGCCAAATCCAACACCAAAACCACAAACACCGCCCATCTACTCACCCCCGCCACCAGTTTTCTCCCCATCAGCACGTGCCCAATCACCTCTACTAAGCTAATGCTACCAACGTTGTGTCGTTCCATTTCCATCGCCAAACTCGACACCAAAACCAGAAACAACGCCGATCTACTCACCCTCGCCACCAATTTTTTCCCCACCACCACCTGTCCAATCACCTTCACCACCTAACAACATTCGCCGTCGACCATGATTAATTACCGGCTCGGCACTGGAAATAAGTCATCAAAGAAGAGAGATCGCGACGCTACCCAAACCATCGCACACGACAGACCTTGCGAGGTCTTCGATGACGACGACGAGAAGAAGAGAGAGATGCGATAGAGAGAGGGGAAGAAGATAGAGGCGAGAGATGAGAGAGACGACCAGAGGAGTGAGCGGTCCATATGAAAACTATCATTTTGAACTATATAAATCCAAATACATGTGGATCTATATATAGTTGTTGGAAATGTTTGTCAAAAGACACAACCATACCAAGAGACATATCTCTTAAAATTAAGATTCATAATTATTGGAAAGTAATCATATCAAGAGTCATGATCTCCAAAGGTCATGATCTTTCATGTGAATTTCATCTACANTAGATCTTTCATGTGAAAAGACACATCTTTTCATCTACACATTTTTTTAGAATATTCCACATTATTCTACACTATTTTCCAACAATTTCAATTGTTTATTATACTTAATTTTTCATTCACCAAAAACGAATTCCACTTAAATAATCACTTAAATTGGCCACAATCAATTTCGAATTTCCAAAACATTTTAATACAATTAATTTATTGAGAAATAAATTAATATTTTATTCTAAACGTCGCAATACAAATTTATTCGTCGGGCAAATACTACCTAACAGATCTCCCACTTGTTAAAAGTTTAAATGTGATATGTCAAGCATGCACATCTTCTCGAGATGACCATAAAAAACTTTTGCCGCTAAGCTTTTAGTAAATGGGTCCACAAAATTATTTGCTTATGCAATCTTTCATCCAACCTCATCATCCCAATGTTCAAACCCTCGACCAAGACGGTAATTCTACTCAACATGCTAGTCACGATGACAACTCTTAGTTCCATAAGAAACTTTTGAAAAGCTACCAATCTCCTTAGTGACTTAACAAGTTACCGAGACTCGCTTTCATGTTATAACTAGAAATTCAAGATCCAGTCCACTTCCTGATATAACTTATCGAGCACTTTTTTGAACCTCGTTTTGGTTAAGAATTTATTTTAAAAAATAAGGAAAAATTTTGGGTTGACGTATAATATAATTTTTTTTAAGAATGTGTGGTTGAAAAGAAGAGAAAAAAAAATATATTTTGAATATAATGGAAAGACATAATATACAAAGAGGAACAGTTGATGCAAAGCCACTGTTTGACCCCATTTTTGTAGAGGAATTGTGTTTTGAAATAGTGTTTTTTAGAAATGGCGTTGTTAAAAAAAAAGTTTTGAGTTTATGTGTAAAACTATTTTTAAAATAATTTGTAATTAAAAATGAGTTTTGAAATAAATAGGGCTCAAACAAAAGCTAAGTTTTATTTAGAAAAAAACCCAACTTACACACACATTTGGTATGCTTTGTACATTATTTTAAAGAGTCGTGTCTAGACGAGAGGCCAAGTTTCAAGCTTTTCGAGCCTAAGCAAGATCTAAACGTAAAAAAAATCGTTACTTATTTTTATTGCTATTTTAAATACCTGATCATTCTAAAAATTATTTACAAAAAATTAAAAAAAAATCTAACCCCTTCACCAATCCTCACCACGTCACCCAACCCCCACATCAACCCAACCACATCCTCCACGCCGACAATTAATCAGCCACCGACCTAGACATATTCTTAGAACATTCATAACAATTAAATCGAATGTGAAATCAACATATGAAGCCCGTCTTTACACAAATAAATGAGGAAATATGATTTTACCTTCCAAGTTTGGTGATGAAGAAGATGACTTATTCTTGTAGAAATCAATGCAACACATGATAAAATTGGTGACAATAGACATCTAATCACTCCTTCACAGTAAATTGTTTGCCATTTTTAGTGCAATTCCAAGTAAAAACCCCGTAGCCAACTTGTCCCTAGCTTTCAATTTTGTTCATGCATATCGTAGTTAGTGCTTCAGTGGAACTTGGCAAAACCCACTCAAAACGTGATGTTTTCTGAAACTATGAACTGGGCCGAGAGTGGCCAAAACCCACACAGGCCGCTGGATCTACAATAGTTTGGAGAAGAAGATGAATATGCGGTGGGCAACTGTAGGTGGAGGAGAAGATGTAGTGGGCTTGGGAGAGAGAAGAGAGTGATGGTGTCGTAGTCGTTGTCGACAAGAAAAAGAAGAAGATGAAGATGGATGAGTAGGTGGGTGGGTTCGTGGTGGTGCCGGCGGCTACGAGAAGAGGATGAAGTTTGGGTTGGGTTGGGTGGGGTGGGTTAGATTTATTTTTATTTTTTGGTTTTTTAAATTATTTTTTAACTTACTTAATGTAAAAAAAATGCAAATTACCATTTTAAATTTGATCAAAATTAATTAAATTTTGACTTTTTTGGTCAACTAACGATCTTTCATCTATTTGGATTCTAAGTGTATATTTTTTTTAAAGGTTTGGAATTATAGTTGTCATCAAATGAAAATTAGGATAAAATCTACAAAAAAAAGTGAAATATTTGGGACCCCTGCTTCAATTTTTCCTTTAATTAATTGAACTATAACAAATCGAAATCATAAGGTGGGTCCATGAGTCGAAAACAAAAAATGGAGAAAACGACAGAAAAGTTCCTTTCCTTCTTCCATATTTTCATTCCCCACCCTTCCAAGACATTTCCAAAACCCATAAAGTAAAACAAATAAAAATGAGAATTTCTTTCAAAATTTTATGTGCAGTTAATACGTTTATGCTAAAACAAGATATTTAACATGTAAGTGGGAAGGAAGTAGATTTTGATTGCGAGAATTCCCACATTCATCGCTTTGTGAAGCCATTTCTTTCTCCTATTTTTGACCTTTACAGATGCAAAAAAAGAAGATTAAGCACAACAGATAGAAAAATCGTCGAGGGAGAGGTGGAAGAAATTGTGTAGGCGATGGAAATATGGTCGTTGGATGGCATATATACAACCGTCGTTGGGTGGCATATATACAAGCCACGATATAAGGAGATATTAATGATATTTTAACCCCACTGAAATTGCAACCACAATTTAGGTGGTGTTGATATTGCATTCAATGATAAGTGAAATTAAACGATTCATTTAATTTCATTTTTCATTTAGCCTGTTATCTAACGACATCGGGACTATAGTTGCAACCCCACTAAAACTACGTAGATTAATGCTATTTAGCCCCATCAGGGTTGCAACCACATATTAAATGACGTTAATGTGACATTAAATGATAAGTAAAATTAAAAGACTCATTTCCTTTCACATTTCATTTAACATATCATCTAACATCACCTAAATTTAGATTATAACTCTAATGCAACTACATAGCATTATTCGGCTACATAGCATTATTCATAGAAAGATTGTGAAATTTTTCATATTTTTTGCATTTTCCCTTTTTTCTTTTCTTTGCTACCATAGGCCCAGATTGCAGAATTCGTAATTCCACCAATCATTTCTATGCCAAGGGGGAATCTAAGTAGACATTGGTGGACCCACAGTGGATCTTGGTGGGTCACGTGACCAACCGACTTTCAATTTTTTTATTATTTTTTTGAGAAATAAAATTTCAGTATTGTGAATATCTTTAAAAGGCTTGATCATTTATTCTATTGAATAATTGGAATGCCTGATTATTGAATTTAAGATTAGTGTTTAGGATTTTGGAATGGAACCCAAAAGTAATTTAAATTACATTCAGATGACTTTCAGATTGCCAAACTTTTTGGACGAAAATCAATTACCACTTTTTTAGTTTGATACGGCATAAAAATGTGTATAATGGCCTATTTGACCACATTTTTTAAATTTTCTATATTCTTGTCTCAATTTTTAGGATCATTACGGGATGCTATCAAAATATTGCATTTATAATACCATTTTGAAGTGTTCACAGCCTAATTTTTCATTTCGTTAACAACGCACGAAATGACCAACCATAACAAATGTTGCCGCATCAAAGTACCTCGTTTCAAACTAGTATTTTAAGAATTTTGATAGCATGTTAACTTTTAAAAAAAATTTGACGATCGTATGCCGTCAAATCCATAAATCGCATACGTCATCTCAAATCTCGTTTCGAGAACTACATCATAAACATATCAAATGGTGCAAACGAATATCGAAAATAACTAAATGTACATCAAACGTTCATCTTCAAAAGAGACGTCTAACTCTTCAAATGAGCTACTTTGACGCACTGTAACATTTACTACAATTTTTAATAGCACAAAAAACAAGTAGCCTTTATATCACCATATATGATTTTGATTTCTTTTAAAGTATCTCACACACTTACCTGTAATCTTATTGAGATTTCAATATGTAATAAGAAAGACATATAAGCACAATACTATATAGCATAGACCATGGAGAGGAAGAGATAAAAAAAGACTGAAGTTTGGAGAAGAAATGTAATAGATGTAAATGTGTTAGTTTTGGTCTTCACCTCTATTTTTACAAGTTTAGTTGTGCCACTAACTGAAAATGTTTGCATCCGTCACAGCAAGTAGAGGAGTTATTCTTGGATTTGGGAGGGATTGGTGGTGGAAGAGATAAGAAATAAAGAGATTTTTTTTTTTTTATTTCTAGTCTTTTAATAATTTATTTGGGACTCGTTTGTAATTTTTTAAAAGATTTGGGAGTATGGCTGTAATTAGTTCTTTATTTTCTTTTCTTTTTTATTTAAATAAGGATGTATATTCGTCATTTCACAGTTTTTATTGAGAATTTGAATGGAAATGGAAGGAAACTAATATTTCCACAATGAAATTTGTAAATACGGGTGAAAATGCAAAAAAATGTAAAGTGAACATGTTTTGTACAATGAACTTCAAACGTGGAGAGATTTTGTTCGAATAATCTCTTATAAAATATTGTTTTTGTTTAATAATTTCTATAATTAGTCAATTATACAAATTTCAAGTTTTCGAAATGCAAAAGCTATACTATTTGGATGGAAATGGAAGGAAACTAATATTTCCACAATGAAATATGTAAATACGGGTGAAAATACAAAAAAATGTAAAGTGAACATGTTTTGCACAATGGACTTCAAACGTGAGGAGATTTTGTGCTAATAATCTCTTATATTTATTTAATAATTTCCATAATTAGTCAATTACACAATTTTCAATTTTTCAAAATGCAAAAGCTATACTATTTTTCACAGTTTCAACTTTTAACTTAAAATGTCATACTTAACAAACTCATATGAACTTCATGCACACTTTCGACATTTCCAATAAAACGATAAGTCTTAAAATCATAACTACAAAATTTAGATACCACCGTAACTTAAATCTCATCTAAATTTTTATCGAATAAAATTATTTTACTTTTACACATATAAAGCAATTTAAAATTTTGAAACTAAAATCAAATAAAAACTTTTAAAAAAAAAATAATAAAAAAGTTAATAAACTAAAATCAAATAAAAGATTTTTTAGACAAAAAGGAAAAAAATAAAAAAAAAATTAATAAAGTGCACCTAGACGGTCAACTGCTACGCTTAATTTGTGCTTGCAGCAAAGCGTTTTGCCCATGTCTCACGCCTGGGCGTTGATACCACACACACAAATACAAATGTACATGACAATGTTTACGAATAGTTGCTCAAACTGCTATATCACACAAAGAAGATGTATATATATATACACTCCATGTAAAAGTTTTGATCTGCTCAAGTGGTTTTTCCAATTGTATAAAGACTAAGGTAACCTTCTTTACAACTAATAGGTTTGTTTACATTTGAACTAGCCTAATGATTTGACAGGTCAAGTAACCCTAGTGGACCAGCAACGTCGCACGTTGACGATGGATGCCAACTAGATGCCAAATCCATCACCATGACTAATATATGATCCATAAATAATTTAATGTAAAGGGTTTTATTTGGGTACAGATGATATCTCTATATTCTNTTTTTTTTTTTTTTTCAAATCACAATTTGTCATGTGGATGAACGTAAACAATGGTTTATCCTTTAGCGTACACTAAGCTTGATTGAATGTAAAATTTCTACTAATATGACTTCTCTCTTAAAATGTTGGCAAAAAATATTTCTTCTTCCGAAATTGCCTTTAAACACAACTCCATAAGTTAATCAGACCTTGGGCGTTGTCTCATTTGAAAAAAAAAAAAAAAATCACGGCAACTAAAGTGAGGCGGTTGACAAATAATTCATGCCTTATCTATATGTGACGAAAAATTCAAAAAGTAATTACGTTTTACTATTATAAGAATTATTGTTTTTGTTTTAGACATTGTGTCCACATACTTTAATAGAAAAATTAGACGAAGTCCGTAAACTATAATTAAAATGCTACAAAAGTTGAAGTTTGAGGATTCAAATGTTCAAGAATTTACTTGAGGTCTCTTAACAATAGTTTTTTGCTATAACTTTTATTTTCTATTTCCAAAACTATCGTGACAAGCACCTCATGTGATTACACAAATGACCTCTTTACTTTTAAAAATAAAAATATATTCAAGTTTGATTACTTGATGGCCAAAGAATATTATAAAATGGAAAATAGTGATTCTTACTTCTATATAATTATTAACATAATTCACTATCAAAATTATATTAGGAAATATAATTATTTTTAGAGCAATACTATTTATCATGATGGAACGTCGGTGATATGACAACATATTATCCCTTACATTTCTCTTCCCCTCCTCTCCCTCTCGTAAAAATTGAAATGTTCAATCTCATTATTCCACATAAGCCGCTACATCATAATGATAAATAACATTATTATTATTAATATGCCAATACTAATCAATGTCAATTATTATCACCATCAACTAGTGGTAGTGTCATTGGGGGGTGCTAAATGGACCTTGTCGAACCATTCGGTTCCTACTGTTGAGCTTGACTCGACCTACCACGCGAGCTGACTCGTTTCAAGGAAGTAGGCTCGGCTAGTCCCATGAACTCGATCCTTATTGCGGGCAAGCCAAGTCAAGCAAACTTGCGAACCGTTGGGAGGTCGATAATTTTTTGGTTTGAGCCAAAAACTTGAGAGGCTCACAAGCTAATTCATGCAAGCCTGCAGCGACTCCATACAAATTTTTTGGTTGCTCGGCTAGTCCTACTTCTTACGTTGCTGCAACAACTTATTTTTCTCATAATTCTTGCCTCGTATATGAATATAGAATAAAATTCAAACCCCACACAATATGAAATTATAACTCTAAAATTCAAAATGCATACCAAATATAACTTTAATAAGTAATTTATTTTGTAACGGATGGAATTATAATTATTGCTCTCACTCTTACTCTTACTAGTCCAACTGGTGACACGGAGAAAATGATTAACTAGTCTTTTCTATATATGCACTCCCTTAAAATACTGAGTAAACCTCCAAATTCCAAATCCAACACCTTGAATCACAAAACCGAAGAAGACCCTCAAAATTCTAGCTACCTCTATATACATTCCCTTCAAAAATCCCAAAAGAAACCCACAAAAAAAGACCCAACCCAATCAATTTTATACATCGGAAGATTCACTCTCACCGTGGTACTTTTCGTGAAAGGGGAGGGATGAACAGTTACTGCAAGTTCCGAATCTTCTACTTTTTTCCAGCCTAGAAGAAAACAGCGTGTGGGTGCGTCTGTGTTTTTCTTCCTTTCTACTTCCAGATGGCTAAGCGCGTGCACGAAGTTTGGAAAGGCAGCAATGTGAGACTTTTTGCTATCTGGGTTTGGTTCAGATTTTTCTGGGGTTTGCTTAATTTTTTGTGGGTTTTTATTATTAAGTTCTTAGGTTAGCTTAAATTGTGCTTTAATATTCGTTGCATATTTCTGAGGAGTTCAAGTACCTATTAGCACTTAAACTAGTGGATTTCTTTATTAATTTCGATTACCTAGAAGTGTCCATTGAGTTATACTTGTTGTTTATCGCTAGGGCTGGGCGAATTGTTTTGTGATATGAAATGTTTAAATAAATAAATGTGTCTCCTCTCTAATAAGTTTCTAGATGAACTGGTTGAACATGGTATTAGAGCATTCGGAAGCCATGTGTTTATGTCTCTCAATCACCCATTTATGAAAATTATACACATGGCATGCCGTCGATATAAAATAAATTGTACCTACAAATGAGAGGAAGTGAGCTAAATCTTTTGGATGAGCTTATTCAATATGAAATACTATCCTTGCCCAGATTGTGCGTGCATAGTTGAGGATATAACTGGATACTTAAATTGTTATTTTAATACTTTGCAATTAGCTTAATATGAACTTGAATTTACGGTGCCAAAAGGTGGTATGTGAATTTTTTCCTGGGTTAGGAGGCTGATTCTGCCTATATTTTCCTAGTTATGTTGGACAATTTTGAGAAGAGATGCGTCTGCTATTTCAAAATTAAACCTAGAGTGAGCATTATGTTAAACTGTTGTTATTTTGTTGGAGAACAGGATTCTACCAGAAATGGAATCTTAAATAGGCGTAAGCAGGGGGACCTTAAATCTCATTAGAACCTCATTGGTGCTTATCATCTCCATCTTCTGTTGTAAACTTATTATGAATCTTTCATATGTTCATCAGTAAATTTTGGAACAAGTATATTTCTGTTCATATGAGTTTTATTATCTGTTCTTGGCCAATCTTGGTGATGCAGGATTTGGTATGTGTCTTACAATACTTCACCAAGACACATATTTTCACCATTAAAGGTATTTATAGTTTTACATGTTTGTTAAAGTGATGTTATAAAGATTAGGATACTTCATTAATTGCTGTAATGACAGTGATGAATTTGGGTGCTAATACAAGGATTTCAGGATTTGGAAAGTCTCTATGAGCTGTTAGATAGTTTTTTGTTGATTGGAGAACACTTGAAAAGCTTTATACATTTTTTAAAATGCATTTTGAAAGAAAGAAGGGGGAGAGGGTTCATGATAATCTCAAGAGGGAAAAGGCATTTCTATCCATTTTGAAGATTGAATTTTTTAATAGAAAATGGAGAAAGATGAGAGAAGTTTTGATATGAATTATCTTAACTAAATCATATCACGTATTCATAACTCAAGATAAATTTAATTATTTAACTTTAGTGAACTTGTGGACCAATAAATCTAACTAAAAAGGAAATTGAATAATATGAGGCCTCAATGTACCATGAAAGTTAAAAGCATCTAAAATTCTAAAATATCTTGGAAGCCAATCAACAATGCTAAGACCTAATTTGACGTTGATACTATAGCAGTTATGTTGACGCTTACTGCAGTAACTATTGAAAGAATTAACTCCGCTTTTCTCCTAGGTAAAAAATACTCTTCCTGTGGCCCAATTTTCTTGGATTGGAGAAATCATTCTTCATTGACTTTTTGTAATTAACAGGCTATCTGACTATTCCTTTCCATCCTTTTATGTTACTTAGGGAAACTGGAGATTGATAAACAAGACAAGAATATCTATTTATCCTTAATGAATCCTGCTGTATGATCTTTTATTTAGGACTTGCTGGTGTAGAATAGTACTAGAAGTCAAATGGGTTGTAGCAGAATCAGACGTTAAAATTCTCACTCATAACTATTCCAATTTTTTCATCAATACTTAGTGACTTATTAATTTAATATTGATGCCTTTATCAAGGTTATCAAGGTTCGAATATAAACATCAGGAATTTCATTGACTGCAAATGAACATTGTTATATGGTCTTTAGTACGTGAGTAAACATTCTAAGTCAATTGAATCATTATAGGTAGAGTGGCAGAGAGTCTCAAATGATCTGCTGATTCTTCTGGTCAGTCTAAAGATTCATAGCTTGCTTCTTGAATTTCACAAAGAACTCCTGATTGTTCATTGATTCACTGCTGCTTGTCTATTTACTCAAGTTGTCTCTGCTATCTTTCAACTTTTTGTTGACTTGTATATTGCCTGGTGGATGCTGTCTTTGGCTTTTACGCCAATTGATGTAAAATTTGAAGTGAAAGAGGAAAAGGAAGAAAAAACACATGTATATCAAAAATTGGGTTGCTTGGGAGAAAGCACGAAAAAGGAAGAAGAAAGTTTCCTCAATGAATATTAATACTTAGATATTGCAGTCTCTAAACATAACTGAGTAATTAAAATTTAACAACACAAATAAAGTTGGCCAGAGTTAACTAGGAAAGGGAAATAGTCAAATAGGTAAGAAATCCTGAAAAAATCTTGGAAACCAATTAACAAAGATGAGACTTTATTTTTGGGTAATATATAGAGTATTGCAACTAGGGTGCTACAGTCACTATTTTAAAAATAGTTC
>CAIGRB010042712.1:52849-65966 GCA_903798255.1 Fraxinus quadrangulata
GAGGAGGAAAATAGTCTGATCCATGGAAGCCTTTATTTTCTAGGGTAAATCAAGGAAAATCTTTGAAGTGCAATTGTTTGCAAAAAATTTGAGTTCTTGAAAGAACAAAAGCATGGTTTTTTTTTCTTTATTAATTATCAGAGTCTGAAGAAGTAATTGGATATTGTAAACACCCGATATTGTATATCCTGCAAACTCGTGAGTCGTGACTTTCAATAAAGTAACCCAATCATTGTTGAAAAGTTGTGGTACTGGTAGCTGGCAATGAGAGTATCATTTTGTAACAGTCATTGCACATTAGAAATATGGGCTTTTTTGTAATCTAGAGGGACAAGAAAATCACAAAAAACTTGAAAAATGACTAACGATATAAAGAATGAAATGAGCATTATTTTCTAGCGAACTGATGTTATAAAACATATGAACTGCTTGTAAAGGGATGCTGTTGACATTGCTGGTAGAAAACATAATCTGGAGAAGGACAAAGTAAAATATGTTTAAATTTGATTTTAGATTTAATAGAAATTAGTTTTCAATCATCACAAAATTCATAACAACTAATGGCAAACAAAAATGTATTAGTACTATCTGCTAGTTTAATGCTCAAGTCATAAAAATAACTAAATGCGACATACTTGAATACGATTCATATATAGAAAATGGTAGCAAGTGGAAGACTCTGTAGATGAGGCAATTGTATATTCTTGTTTTCCCTATTCTCAAGTGTTTTTTTTTTTTTTTCCCCATCTTTGGACCTATATCAGGTGGTACAAGTAATCATATAATAAATGAGAAACATCTTCAGACGTTCGATTTCTTCTTGCTCTATCCACCATTAGACTCTCTTTCGAAGTTCGGGAATGGAAGAATAGGATGGCCATGGGCGTTTCTGTTTTTACTTTGCCTAATCAACTCTAACTCAATCCTTTAAAACGTGAAAATGACCAAAAAGAGAAACTGAATAAAAATGGCCTGAATTAACTAGTAAAGATAATAAATAACATATCCTAAAACTTACTGACACAAAGATAGACAAGCGCTGATTTGACCAACATAGTCTGAAACAGACAGTAAATTTTCTTGAACTAAATTATTTTCTTCAGTTCTACTGATGTTGGTGGGCAACCCATTTCAAGATATTCATCTTTTTCACATCTGTAGGTTGCTCTGTTAATCCATTCCATCATTTGATGCGATGACATGAAAATTGAGTCGTGAGGCAGCAGTGGGCAATAAGTTTTCCCTTACCAAACATTTCTATAGGAACTTGTATGCAGGACTCGCCTTAGTAGCACAGCTTAAGAAGTTAGAATTGATGTAGCAAATGTGAGAATCCATATTTATAACTCCAAAATCTGATAATACTGGAGCTCCTATCTCCTCCCTTAAAGAGCCGACCAATCGACTTCGTTCCCCTATCAAAATACAAATAAGATTATGCCCATGTTTGGTTCCATTTTTTCGGAAAAACATTGTCTTGAATAGTGAATTTTGAAGAATGTGTGGTTGAAAAAAAGGGAAAAGTTTTGAGTTTACGTGTAAAATATTTTATCGTGTGAATGGTGGTTGAAAATGAGTATGTAGAAAAAAGAGTTGTGAAAGAATGAGAGACAGATAGAGACTAATTTTAGCGAATAGAGTTATTTGCCTTCCTCAAAATATGACCATCCTGGATTCTGAAACATGCAGCTTTCTTTAAAGTGATTAATTTCCTTATGATAACTCTATTCAACAACTCTAGAAAACTCAAACTGTGCAACAAAGAAAAATAAGGAATTTTTAAGAGCTGTTTACGTGTGTAGAAGGAAAGTCAATCAATATACTAATTACTTCTATAGGAATTAGATCAAGCACTTGGTGAATTTTGTAAGTTGTAAGAACTAAGAAGCTCTTTTAGAATCATTGAATATTCACCATTACAATTTTATTTAGCAACATGAAAACAATTTATAGTCATGAAATACTATAGAAGAAATGATTGATTTACTTGAATTATCATTAAAAGATAGTCAATAGATGGGATTAGAATTTCCAGTTGATGCCTTCCTTATCAATCTAGGTCTCAAGTGTGATGTCTATATGGTGGAAACTCAGTGGTCTGATTCTCATTGGTGATAGTCGTGAGAACAAACAGACACTTCATTAATTTGTTGGCTAGTGTTAGCGCTGAATACTTTGTTCATCAGCCTAAAGTCTCTAGTGATTTTTTTGAAAAATCTAGAGGAAAAAATTGGAATACGAAATGGTGCCGCAAGTAAAATTGCAAGCCTGAGGTACAAGGCCATAAAGGTTTGATTTTTCTAACGGAATGCATAATGAAATTGCATAGTTGTCTCACTTCTGTATTAATTAGGATGAAGAGGTCTGAGCTGAAAATAGTGGATGCATTATTCTTAATGACTCAACTTTCTTTTTAATATATATTGGACATTTTAGAGAAGGTGTGAATACTACTCCCGGTAAGATAAAATGAAAAATTAAATTTTTGATTAAATTGCTTTACTATTTCCATTTTTCTTGTGTGGGGGTGGGCTGACTGTGTCAATTAACATTGTTGGATTGCATGAAAGCATGACTTGTTAATTGTCTTAGAATTACTTTTTGAAACTGGGAGGTGCTTATTGTGTGCTAAGTTTCGAATGGTCATAAGGATGACTCACATTTAAAATGATGGCATTTAGTGTTGTAATGAGTCTCAAAAAGGGGGTTGGTGGAGGGAGGCAGAATGTATGTAAGAACTGGCTATCACAGCTAATATCTGTGGTGCTTAGTGGGCAGTACAACTTGTGACTGTGGCCATACATGATGTCTGACTGGGGCCATCTAAAAGATAATCTGTATATTTGTCACCTGGAAAAGAATGGCGTCTACAGATCATGAGTTGCGAATTGTTCTTCATTTTGGGGGTGGATGAAGTGGTAGCCCCACTGACTCATGCCATTTAAAAGATAATCTGTATATTTGACCCTGAAAACGAACGACGGCTACACTGCATGAGTTTCTGAATTGCTGTTCTTGGAGGGGCTAGTGAATGACATTGAGTACTTGCACTGATTGTCTCTCCTTCTTGTTCAACAATGGGATAAAAGGTTATTAAGTGCTTATTTGGATAAAATTTTAATTTGCTGAAATTATAATTGATAGAAATTAGTGGGGGATAAGTTGGTAGTAGTTTGAATCCTATGATATGGTTAAAATTAATGTTTGATTTCGATTATTAAATTATAAGGAAATTATAATGTTTCCCAAATATGTACTAAATATAGTTTTTTATTTGCTCTGTTTGCCTAATAGAGGAGTTATTCTAACCTCTTATTGCTGGGAGGCCAACAATGATAACTGAAATATTTGCAAAAATTCATCAAGTTTTCAGTTGCGAGTTCAGATATTCAATGAGACAAATGTTTCATATGCTTGATCTTTCTGGTACAAATATTTTTTCAAAACCTGTTAATTAAAGTGGTTTGACTTTTAGTTATATTTTAAATGACATACCAAAGCTTGTGTTGAACTGGTATATGTGATTTTTATATATAATATCTCTATTGTCTATCTTTGCAGAAATTTTTTCTTGGCGGGAGGCTGATTTTTGGACCTGATGCTAGGTCACTGCTTGTCACCTTAATGCTAATCATCATCCCAGTCATTATCTTTTGTGTTTTCGTTGCTAGGCATCTTCGCCATGAGTTTTCATCATATAATGCAGGATATGCAATTCTGGTTGTGGCAATTGTCTTCACTATTTATGTTAGTTCCCCAAATCCTTTACTTGGTTCTTGACTCTGCTTTAATTATTATGAAAATGCCTTTATTTGTTTGCTGATGTATGGATTATTGAGGCTTACCTAGTCACTTATTACTTATATTGTAAGGTTATATTGACTCCTAATTGTTAATATTTCTCCTTTTTTTTTTTTGTTTTCTGGTTGGCACAGAGAGATGGGATCTGTGTTTCCATTTTTTAAAAAGTACTCAATATATTTGTAAACTAGGTTATAGATCTTTAAGGGAAGGCATAATTCATGGCAGAAGGGATAAGTTTGTAAGAGAAGTTAGAGATGCGAAGCAAATACAAATGCACTCAAGGAAGCTTTGAATCTAGTTTCATATCCTGGAGCTAGCAAAGAAAGTGTGAAGGATGTGAATCTGGTACTGCTAAAAGCAATGCTTTGTCAGCAACTGTATACACAGAGTTCAAATCAATCAGTGAGAAAACAACTCATTGATTGGGGATAATCTGCTGGATTCTAATACCCCATATTTGATCAAGCTATTTCAAGCTAGAGGGACTGGCCACTAGGATTTGTAAAACACAATGTGTATTTTGTGTTCATGATAGGACTGATCAAATGATCTCAGATTGACGTGCATAGCCATTGAACAGTGGATATATTTTATTCTATTTAACTGACTGCTAGCAGTGTGGGATAGTATATGATCAATTTGGTTCTATTTCTTTAAATTTGAATTTGGCACCCCTGAGGCTAAGAAGCGGTGGATCATGGACACAAACAAAATCATTACATCCCACTAAATGGTTTTGAACACCTAGGAAACCTTATAATTGATGCTTGAAATACTTAAATTGCCTCTCAGCATGTATGTGCATTTGGCTCTAATATACTAGTCAGTTAACAAAGGCAAGAATCTGAATGCACTGAAACTCTCCTCAAAGGAGCTCCTAACAACCTTATATGTTTGGGGAAGCTTAAATCAGAAGTTGAGCTTTATCTTGGACTCATGTAACTTGCTTAAAAAAAGAATAAAACAATGACCTTGTAACTACTTCTAAACTTCACTAGGCAAGCTGGCAGATGATGTCATTGTTCGAGTGCTTCTTTTGATATCAGCTAAATCTTGCAGTGATTGCTGATGTAGACTATTTAAAAGATAGATTTTCTGGCTAGTTTGGGTTGTTTGATGGATTTGACGAGTTTCTACTCTTGGTTATGCTAGCATAAAGATGGTAAAGTTCATACTGAAGAAAGGAGAAGGCTGTAAAGGCTTTTATTTGTGTAATGCTGACCTCTCACTCGTACACACAATGTCTTTTTATATGCAGCATGACAAGGAATGCAGGAAAGATCACAAATATTCTTAATAATACCGCATTATGGGGGTGCATAGGTTGTCTTAGGTGATGCTATGCACTTTGTGGAATGGCTGCTTAGATTGTAGTGAGAGGATAGTATAACTGAGTGATTTTGACCTGTCTAAGTTGAAATATTGCAGCATATAATTTCAAGTGGAATGCTTAAGGTAGTTCATCTGCTTTTGCATAAAATATTCAGTTTCTTAATTTTATGTTATAGCTACGTGTCATGGTTTTTTTATTGCACGTAGTGCTTGGTATATAATAATGTAAAGTTAGGTGTGACTGGAATAATTCCTTGATTCATTTTGATAGGTATTGGCGCTTCTTCTACTTACATCAGCTCGGGATCCAGGTATTGTTCCCCGTAATTCACATCCACCAGAAGAAGAGTTTCGTTATGACGCTGCAGCATCGATGGAGGTTGGTGGAAGACAAACACCAAGCCTCCAATTCCCTAGAACGAAAGAAGCAATAGTTAATGGGATCCCTGTCAGAGTTAAATACTGTGATACCTGCATGCTGTATCGCCCTCCTCGTTGCTCGCACTGCTCTATCTGTAACAACTGTGTGGAGCGTTTTGATCATCACTGCCCTTGGGTGGGCCAGTGTATAGGACTGGTGTGGTTTTCACTTGACTGATAACATTTTTTTCCTTTTTCTCCTGCTCTTTCCTTCTCGACGTTTTTATTTGCGTTGTCTTTCATTTTGCTTCCATTCTTTAGCTGCTTTCTTACACCAAAATGTTAACTGATTCTTCCCTTGAATGTGCAGCGGAACTATCGTTATTTCTTTTGTTTTGTTGCTTCCTCAACTCTTCTTTGCATCTACGTGTTTGCCATATCTGCTTTTTATATCAAGGTTCTTATGGATGACCATCAGAGCACAGTCTGGAAGGCAATGAAAGAATCTCCTGCATCTGTGATTCTAATGGCCTATTGTTTTATTTCTCTGTGGTTTGTTGGTGGACTCACTGGCTTTCACTTGTATCTGATAAGCTCGAATCAGGTCAGTTGCTAGCCTTGCCATTGGGTTGTTTGTCAGAGATTTCCATCAAATTATTTAAAATTTGGTTCTAGTTTTGGTTAAATGCGTAGTTAGTGTTGATGTAAAACAACTCATCTCTTATATGCGTGTGATAGCCTGTCACCATGTGCAATAGATATTTGTTGGTTTGACATTGGCAACGTCTAAACAAGATATTATAGGGACACTTTGATACTGATATTATATGTACACATTCTTTTCTGTCTGATGAAACAACTACTTCCTTTTTTTTTCCTGATTTGGCGGTTGGGTGGGGGCTGGGTTTCAGGATGGTAACCAAGGAAAAGAACATTTCTGGGTATGTTTTCTTGGCCTGGTTGTGAATGTATGATTTAGACACAGAAATGGAATTGTATGGAAGTAACTACCTTTTCCCCCATTCATCTAGCTTCTCCTTTTCCCATTTTCATTTTTTCCTCTTTCTATTTTTTCTTTTAGTCTTTTCTTTTTGGTCTGGGGCATGGATTGAGGTAGGGGAAAATTTTTGTGTGATTGAGAACCCATGCAGTTAGTCCATTCTCAAGTTCTTTGTTTTGTGTTTAAACAAATTCCTTGTATTTGCTCTCAGTACTTTTTATATAATTTCAAATCCTCTGTTTGTGCCTCCCTTCTAAATCAAGCGTTCCTTTTATGAGTCTGTTTGCAACAATATTGTAGACAAAGCCTTTTATATAAAGAAAGTGCGGTCAGAGGATGATTAGAATCAACTTTAAAATTTACTGACGTGAGATAGCCTTGTTTATTTTGATTCAAGGTGCTGTACTGCAATATATGATCACTCACTCACACACACACATATTAGGGAGAGATTGCAGGATTTACTTTAGTTTTATACATGCTGAAATTTTGTTAATGGTTCAAGTTCCAAGAAAACCCAGAAAAATTAATGCCCAGTTCTGTAAAGCTCTTATAACAGCACGCAACGCATGAGCCACTTGACAGTGTAATCATGTAATGCTCAAATTACATCAGAAAATAATTTTTATAAGCCAACACACTAGATTACTGCTCATGAAGAGATTTCTAAAATTGAGGAATTGTTGCCAACTTTGTATTTGGGAAACCAGCCAGCAAATCTAAGTCCTAAATACTGTTAATGAATCTTACTTAGTAAATTAGTAAACTAGGCTCGAAATAAGGAATATAATCTGTACACGTTAACTTTCTTATAAGCTCCTCCTGCAAATTTTATATAGTCATGTACGAGTCTCGTGTTTTGACTTGTACGGGGCAACTTATACCAGCAAAATTTTTAGTTTTGCATGGCAAAATTAGATATTAATTGGGAATTCGGAAATTGTTTGAAATAAGCAGAGTACCTCATAATGGAATTTTTTACTTATTACTGTTTTGAAGCCTACACAAAGTGGAGTCTTTCAAGTTTTTATGCAAAGATGAAAAGATTGTTAACCATATTTTCGTTCATGGTGATGGATAGCACACATATAATGTTGCAGAGTCAAGTACCATGTTACTCTTTCGAGTCACCATGTGGTATGTTAGTGATTTAAGGTGGTGAATGGGATCTACCACTCTTTTAAGATAGTCCTTGTCCTTGCACGCCTTTTCTCTCTCTTAACCCCGTGTGTTTGTCTACGGAAACAGATAAGAAAAGGACAAATGTACAGTACATTACTCGCCAGATAAATTTTGGAAATACGTTACTAAACATTGCACTGAGTTTCTGAACAATGAGTGTGCCTTTGTGTATTCTAATTGAACTGCTGAATTTATTAGTACTTGGTTGATAGCAATTGTCAGAAGGGGTAAAACTTAATTCTTTACTGATTCTGGATTGACAAGTTCATTTCTTTAAAATGATGGAATATATGTAACTGCCATCCACATTTTTTTGGACCATAATTGGAATTTCTGATGATGTATGTAGGGATTGTGTATTATCCCTCGACAATTTTTGCGTTCTTACAATTTATAGTTTCTGCTCATGTTTTGACAGACAACGTACGAGAATTTTAGATATAGAGCTGATAACCGAGTCAATGTTTATGATCGTGGTTGTTTAAATAACTTTCTCGAAGTGTTCTGTACGAAGGTGAAACCTTCAAAGAACAATTTCCGAGCTTTTGTACAAGAGGAGGCCCAAAGATCCACAACTGTACCCATCAACCGGGAAGCTGAAGCTGAAGATATAGGCGGTCGTCGCATGAAAGTAGAAGATGACATGGACATAGGTGGAGATCTTTTAAAGATCTCCCAACGTCATAATATTGAAGACATCGAAGCAGATATTCGTAGCAGAGGGAGTGATGTGCCGCATCATAATTCCTCCGAAGCCGATTCTGCTCTTGGTTCTGATAGACGAGGCCCTGCTGTGCAACCCGACACATGGCACTCGAGTTGGGGGAGAAGTGGGAGCTGGGAGATTGCAAACGAGGTGGTTGGCACAAATTTAAATGTCACAGAGAGTAGAAGTTATGCCACACCGAAAGAAGCACACCAATGAGCACAAAAGGACCGGTTGGGGGAGCATATATCGATTAAGAGGTGACATGTACAGTACTTGGAAGGAACCGTCCACTTGGACAATTGTTGGTGCTTCCTGATTTTGGGGAGGAAAGATACCATCTGTGAGGTAATCTATGCATAGTGGATTTGATTTCGTTTACACTAGAACTTGTTTTTATCATGTCATCTTTCTTGAATGGACTGGTCGACTCTATTTTTGACAAAAACAGTGAATAGAAATGTCTTTATAATTGTGTGGGGAAGACTAGGGAAATCGCCTCATCTTTTTGTATTTTCCCTCTAACCTTGATCTGGTGTCTATTGATGTGTAATGGTGTGGTTTTTCATGGATTGATTTTTCTCATACTGGCTTCATTCTTTGTGTAATTAACTTCCCTCTCGTGTGTAAAAGATATCCAGTTTTCTGGTGTGATTTTTATTTATTTGCCCCCCCCAAAATTTTAAGCATCCAAGTGTAAATTTGCTTTACATCATCATCATAGCTGATTTACTTAATTTTCATTGCTTGAGGCGGTGTTTGGATTAGCTTTTTCCTTTTCTTTATTCGACCGTATTCTTGTACCTTCTTCTTTGATACCTACGTCTCAAAATTGGGACCACGAGCAATGTCGTAAGGAGGTAGAAGATGATGGGTCGAGGCTAGTTTGTTCGATTCTAAATCCCCTTAATTTGTAAACATTCATGAATCTAAATCTAGTGAAAGTTAAATGAAATTAAAGATAAATATAAATTTTATTCAAGTTTATCCTAATAAAAGCATTATTTGAAATTGTAGATGCATGTGTCCAAAATGCACTATTACTACAGCAAGTTGTGCTAAAAAAAAAAAAAAAGGTTGACAAGTCTATATCCTTGTACCGATACGATAATGGGGCATTTACGTACTATAGTACAAGTCAACAACGTGGCTAGTGCTGTTGGCCTCTCCCAATTCTACATCATTCATGAACAAGCGACTTGGTCCGTGTTTGACAATTATCTTTACAAAAAATTTATTTTCAAATCCATTTTTAAATAAATATTTTGACAATAAAATATTATGTATAAAAATTTGATTGGTTGGTTCACCTACGCATTTTGTGAAAATGATGTTATAATTTTGTTACAATTGTAATGATTTTTTCAATCTAACTTTACTTCAACGGCAAGTTACAACATTTCCGTGCTATGATCAAACTAACATAGGTTCGACCCCGAGCTTTCGTAAGTCAAATTTTTATGCTAATCATCGGAATCATGCTTGATAAACGATATATTGATATAGTTGAGGTAACATAAAAAATAGAGACCTTTTTAACCAATAGTTCATATTTACATCAAACAATCGAGCTGAACATCGGACATGTACCAACGTCGAGTATTATTCTATTCATTGTCGTAGTAATATTCTATTTTAGGAGATATTTGATGGATATTATTGAGGAAAAAATGTATTTTAAATAATAATATGATAGAAAATATGTTGTTAAAAGGTGAGAAAAAATTATTAATATGATGAAATATATTAGTTTATTGAAGAACGTTTGATTGAAAATGAGTTTTGAAAGAATGTGGGTGGATTTAGTCGTAAATGAAGTGTCCCCACCCACCCAAGTCACTTGATATCCCATGTGGGTTGCGATCTCATCTACAAGATAAAGACAAGTTTTGTTTATCAATTTTATGTCTTATCCTAGACAATGTGACATTACAGAGGTTGAAAGTGACAACTAAATCTTGTTTGAGACGTAAACTTCAGTTTTAAGGAACGAAGTAAATTCTATTTTTATTTATTTAATTTGGGATATTTTGTTCATGAAATACTTAAATAATACGCAATAAGTCATCGCTATCGATTTGGTTTAGAACTAATCCACCCACTATTTCTTACTACCAAAACGAATATCGAGGGCAATTCACGATTTTCAGCATCTTGCGATTATATCTCATAAGAGTCAACACTGCTCGATTTAAATAGTTTGTGACAAATTTTTAAATCAAACTACTTCAAAGTTAAAAAAAAAAAAAATTAATTAATTGAGTAGGCAAAATATATGGAAAAAAATTTAATAAAAATTCATGACGTGTATTGAGAATTTTTATCTATCTCCATTTAAATATATTATTTAGACTGAAATCATGCGCTTAAATACCTTAAGAAAAGTGCCCATTGCCAACAAAATCGTGATTGTTACTAAATTTATGTTGTAAAAAAACGAATATTAATTAACATTTTGTGATGACGTTATCGTGACTTCTACATTGTAATGAGTATGTAACTATGTATCAATATTTTAAAAATTGGATCAATCCGACAAATTCAACCGGGAAAATCAGTAAACGGGACCAAAATCGGCTTGATTAGGCTTATAAGACTTTTGATTTAAAACCCGTCCCAAAATCCTTTAAACTGGCCGATTAAAAAATTGCCGATGATTCAATCCTGGTTCAACCTTTTGACCTTTGACTATTTATTTTTTTCGGGTCGATTTTTAAAATATTGGTATCCGTTGTGACTTCTCCCTTTTCAATTCAAAGACGTGGATGGTTGGTGATTTAAAATATGATTTCAACAATCTCCATTTTGCTAAATAAACGCATTATTCATTATTGCTTATTTGTGACCGACGAATTTAATTGTGATCATCCCGTATCCTCATCCTGTATAACTTATTCATTCCGTGACCTCAACAAATTCATCACTCCTTCGTGACCAAGAGACTTATTTATGCTCATTTCGACTGTAAACTACAATCAGAATGTGACTAGTTTGATCATTGTTTATTTGTGAGAAAAAAACATAGTTGTGCTTATTTCATATTTCTGCTTGGTGTGTAGAATATATTCAGTCTATGACCTTAGTTTATGCGTCACTTATTTGTGATCAAGAGACTCGTTACTTATTAGTGCTTATTTCGAGCATAGAATATGGTATGTGCATGTGACATAAGTGTTATCTTATTGAAAATGTATTTGCGAAAATACCACACTAAACAAATTTTGGATATTTTGTAAAATTGAAAACAACAAATCAAATGCAGGCTTTCTTTCTAAACTAACTAAACTATAATTTTTTTTCTATTTAATTGGATTGGATAGGCGGTTTAAAGTAGTTTTGACAAAATTTGAAACCCAAATTAACGATATCAAAAAAGAGATTTTGATTTGATTTTATGCTTTGACGATTTTGTTGTTCAATCCAAATATCACATATCTGTCTTATCCAAGGAGATTACCTACTGCACGCATGGATCTCTTATTAAAATCATGTTATATGTACAATATTGATTGACGCATTGGTTAACAACATCCTATTTGATATCATCATATTCATCCATTTAAAAAAAAAAACGATTTTCTACGTCACATGCCTAAAATTTGACAATTCATGATTGTCAAAATTATTGTCAATCAATATTGTACACTTAATTTTATTCATCTTATTGCTGCATATCAATCAAAGGACTATCTTCACGTAATACCCAAATAGTAGATAAAAATGAGACTTCCTATTGCAAGATATTTTGGCCCTTTTGAATGATTTCCAAATAAAATAAAAGTTAACTAACATAGTTCGATATATACTAACCTAATAAAATATATGTCACGATATGTCCAAATGATTCCATTAAACTTTTACTCTCGTAGGTCACCATCAAACAATACATTAAAATCCTTGTCCCGTTTTTAGCTAACCGACCCTGCAAAAATGGACAAGATTTTAACATAATGTTTATTTCAATTCCATCCGCTAGCAAGCTACTTGGTTGGGGGCACGTAAACGAAGGAGCGTGTCTATATAAAGGACATAGCGAGTACATATACTTTTTAACAATATCTCGTTTAAAAACGATATTATAAAATAATTATACTTATTGTACATATGGGCACATAATGATGTTCATAATGGATACAGTACAATCCATTATAAAATTGACGAATTTTAGATTAATCAAATTACAAATTTGCAACATTTAAACTCTAGTACAATATCATGTCTTAATTATTGTCATGAACATGTTGACATAATTTATTAGAAATGAATTTTAAAACCATTAACATAATTTATTAGAAATCTAAAGTGCGTGTGATAATTTTGTTTCCAATTAGTGAACTTAAAATATCATTACTCTCTAGTCTATTTCAAACGAATCATTCTATTTCATTATTACCTTGTCAAATAATAAAAAGTTACTTTTAATTTAGGGTGTTTTTGTCTTGATGAATAATATTTTTTTGGAGAATGTATGATTGAAAATTAAAGTAACATTATTTGTTTGTGTGCAGAATATTTTATTGGTGAATGTGTGATGGAGAATGTTACTGTAACAAACTTTTTTTTTTTTTTTGGTGTTAATGGTAGACAGACATAGGCTTAACATAAATAAATTTTATTTAGTAGCCCAATTATCCAAAAACTCATTTTTTTCTCATGTTCATTTTCAATCCACACATTTTATTAATAAAATAATTGACATGTAAATCTAAAAAAAAAAAAAAAAAACTTTTTAA
>CAIGRB010042722.1:1818-21728 GCA_903798255.1 Fraxinus quadrangulata
TTGATCTCATTGCCAAGATCCAGAACAAATTATTACTTGAGATTTTGATAACTACGTAATTAATGGTACTGTATGAAGTAGTTAATGAAGAATATGGAGTACCTTATAAGCCTTAAAAGTAGAAAATTTTGGATTACAAATTTGCCCTAGATTATGGTAGCTAACTGGGTAGGAGGTTAAGCCAGGTGATTGCCTAATTGATTAATTAGGTTTATATTTTTGTATCAAAATGGTAACTAATGGCGTTATTATGGTCTAAGCTAGATCCCGGCAGCATTGATTGAAGCTTTAAGACACAGGGAGGCGCTCGTTAGAAACCGATGCAAAGACATGTTTACTTGCAGGGGTGGCGTTCAGCAGGATTATGACTGAAGAAGATGGAGAGAAAGGTGGGACTTGGGATGGAGAAGCAGAAGCAGAGTCTGTGCTCAATAGGTAGACGGAAAGAAATTGGTATGGCACATTATAGATGAATTTTCTGGGGGTAGGTTAACAAAACATATAAACGAATGCACACATTCTAATAACCTTGCACACCAAAAGCCCTTGGCTAATATAATTTGATACACTTAACAATTGTACCTCAAGCTTTAGACACAATTTGCATGACTAGATAAACATGAACTCATCTCACCTCAAGCCATGTGAGGCAAAAAGCAGCACGTTTCCACTGACATGCTTAAAAAGCAAACAGAAAAAGACTAAAAAATGGAAAGAGGGAGAACCACAAATTCTTAATCTTAAGGAACAGGACATGAGAACTTGCAATCAGCCCTAAATCTCACTTTGTAAAGCAAGATTAAAGTTGTCACCCCATCTTATGTAATAAAATTCATAATAATTTCTAAGGACAACCTGTTATTGAACAACCAGGGTTATGATAGGAACCCCCACCAAAAGTTTAGAGCCCCACTAGAGTGACATCATAATGGAATACCTAATTCACAAATCAGAGCATATGGCATAATATATCAAACTAGCAAAACCATAGTATTCGACCCCTCTCCAAAATATGAAATACGTGAAAATTTTCAGCAGACAAAAGTTTTGCAAATTTTGGTTCAAACTAGAGCATGTTCCCGCAATTACTTTTTACAAAACTGCTGCTGTCGAGAACTTTTGGCAGCATCACAAAAATACCATAACAGAACCCCAAGAATGGTTTTTGAAAAGGGTAAAAAAAAAATTAGACAGAAATTATCCACAAGTTACCCTGATAAAAAGGGGGATTCATAAGTTATCCTGATAAAAACCGTGGTCAAAATCCTTAAAACACCCCACAAATTTAAGTTGAAGAGAGTACAATTGTGTAACTAGTACGGGCAACATACAACATATATATATATATATATATATGTTGAAGAATTCAAGGCTAAGTGAGATATAACTTCATCTTCCCATGTGATATCTAATTCAACAAAATGAATCCTAGTCCAGAAAACAAATTTTGTGCCTGAGTTCCTATATAAAAATGCAACATAACTTCACATTGAAATGCAACACAAAAACCCAAGTTCAGAACACTGACCCAGAGCCAACCAAAATTAGGATTCAGACCAACCTATGGTTCCAAAACCCAACCATATGTACTTTATGTATAGATTTTTTTTTACATGCAAAAAGGATTACCCCTATGAAAATCCCTATTTGTTTTGTCTTTCCTGCTTCTCCAGTAGACTTGCATTTGTCATTGAATTTGATCCTCCATAGGCCTACTTAAGTTACCAAGGTCATAATGGTATATTTAGCAGTGTTCGGGTAAAATTTTAGGAAGAATAGTATTGAGTCCCAGGAAACGAGTAGTTAATAAATGGGTAGGAGTTGTAAATGTGTGTTTTGAAATTAATATTTGACTTGGACTAAATAGAAAAAAATAACTTTTACTTTTACAAAAACAGATGCTTTGCCTCAATTTTGATACAAATAAACACCAAACAGGTGAAGTGGTGAAGACTTTATGATATTGAAAAAAGAAAATTAAAAATATCAAACACTTTACCAACTTAAAAATAAAAATCATGAAATCAGAGCTTTTTGACAGAAATTGCAAGAGCTGGTGACAACTAACCTTGAATGACAGCAGCAATTCCAATCACAACATGCAAAAGTTCAAAGAAAGAAAATAGTATTTAAGCTTATGCTTGGCTCATATTTACAAATTATTTATAAACAATCAAAATCATTTTTTATCCACACATTTCAAGGGATTTGCAAGTACTACCCACTTATCTACNAAATCATTTTTTATCCACACATTTCAAGGGATTTGCAAGTACTACCCACTTATCTACCTCTCATTTTTTTATAAATATTTTATATATTTATGATTTAAACAGTTTATAAATACTTCCCAAACATGCTTTTAATTTGTTGGGGGCATTTTTCACCTGACATGAGCCAACTGCGTAGTGTTTTTCATTCTATTTTGGCTTCTGTCTCTTTGGGGCTAGAAGGTACCAAGTATTAACTGTGGGAAAAAAACTGAAGATTAACGTGAACCATACTTATTGGCTGGCTAGTTTACTGGTTCCAGGCTCTCTGCATAGCCCTACAAAGACACTTCTATAATATCCACCCTTCTGATTGTCGTGATACAATAATCAACTCTTGGTGGACAAATTAATTTATGTTCTTTACAAGCAAAAATGGATGAGCAAGATCATCCTAGCTTATGATATCAGACAGCTAAATAGCATTTCCATCATAATGTAAAAGAATGAATGAAAAGTAATTTAACTACAGTACCACGAACACCGAACAAAGTGACAGCTTAGTGTTACAAAACAGTAATCCTATTGTGATCCTGCTCCCAAACTTCAACCAAATTTACTGTAAACAACAGCATCATCTATGTATAACACCTATAAATAGCATAATCTAATATCATTCATATCCTCAACTCCAGTAGCTTTGCTGGATGTATCATCAATGGTCACCAAGTGACTCCATTTCCTACCTATGGATTAGTACTAGGTCTACATATTTGAATAAACATATGACAAGATAATTGGAATTGCAAAGCCATGTGACTGAGCTTCATATAACTTTTCCTAACATGCACATTAACAATATACGAGAAACATAGTCAAATGCTAGTTGTGAGAGGTAATGTAGAAATCAAAAGTTAACGGACAGATAAGAAACACAGGGTATGATATACCTGTAAAATTCTTTAATTGCGGACATGGACTTGTATTTCAAGCGCTCTTCTGGCCACATCTTTTCTGATGAAGCATCTTGCATGGAAGTTGGGGGCCAATCTTGTGTAGAGGGAGAAGTAGGTAGAGATCCATCGAAGAAGTGATCAGCATTTCTAATATCTCTATTCCCATGGTTATTACTTTGCTCTTGTGGATTTGATTGGTTATAAACAGAAGGAATAGAAAACCTTTCTGGCATATATCTCGGCCTGAGATCGTCTCTTTGACCATAAACTGTCCGTTCTGGCATAGAACTAAATCCATTTAGCCCAGGTTCTATCCTACGTGCATCTCCGGGACTTGACATCTCAACCATAGGAAGGCCAGGTGCTGATGGCTGCCCTCTGAAAGCCATTCCCCTTGCAAGACCACCTTGGGGCCCCAGGGTTATGGAATCATTGCTGAGGGGCCTTTGAGGCAGAGAAACAGTTGTTCTGTTCTCAAAGTGATGTCTCTCCTCCGACCGAAAATCCTGAGAACCATAGCCACGAAGCTGTATGGGTACAGCACGGAAACCACCCATCTGGGAACTAGGAGAAGTATTGGGAGCTCTAGGAGCAAAATCCAGGGGTGGACCTCTTCTACCAGAAGTCCCAATGTTGGGAGCACGAGCTAGCCTACTAGTTTGTGCCTGACGTTCTTGAGCAGCATCTCTGTGCACTTCATCGATCTTCTTTGGCCCTTCAACTTTCCTCCTCTCTTGCCACTTATTCTTTCTCAGATCAATTGAGTCTTTCAGCATGAACCTCACCCTAGAAGATAGTTTCATGTTGTTTGACAACTGCGCCATAATTTCAAAATAGGCATCCATGTGCTCCTTGGCCTTGGGATGATCTATCATCTCACCAATCGTGCTCATTAATTTGCACAAGGCTTCAATATTTTCCTCATCAGGATCCTGATGCTGGCCCAACAACTTCTTTAAGCACTCATGCATTATTCTCTCTGTCAGCATTTTCTTCTTGTACAGTTCTCCAATTAGTCTTATATTACCTAACATGCGTCTCCGTGCTCGGAGCCTCTTCTCCTCTCTTTCATCTTCTGATTGTTTAGCTTCACCTTCCACATCAGCTTTATTTGCCTCTTCTTCTTCCTTTTCTCCTCTCTCAAATTCTTCTTGACATTTGTTCAGAAGTAATCTCTTAAAAGTAATTGTTTCATTTTCTACGCTCAAATCAGGCAACTCCGCAGCTAGATGAAAGCAGAAGTTAGCATACATCTCGCAGAATGTGGGTTCCATCAAAGCTTTATCAAATATTTGAGAGATCACCCCATTGAGAGTTACAACATTATCAATGTTGACTTGCTTCACTCGCTCAAACAATTTTTCAAAGTTTTGAGGAGTAAGCTTGTTTAAGATGGCTTTCAACTGCCGCTGCTTGTTTTCTTCCTCATCCGAAATTTTACCTATTTCATATTTCTTCTCAGCTTTGTGCATCATCTGTAACGGTGTCTGAGGAGAAGGCATTAAACCCTTCTGAAAGGCAGTTCCACGCTGCCATCTGTCAGAATCAGAGTTATTCCTTTGCAGAGCTCCCTGTGGTCCCAAGGACTGTATTGGTCCAGCAAGGATTCCCCCAGCATGCTGAATAGGTGTGTGTGCACGAGGGTTCGCTAGAACACCAAAATTACCACCTTGGCCAGGCCGAAATCCCATGTTGCCCCCATAACCAATATCCATCCGCGTATCTACCTTCCCTGACATTAGAGGCACATGTAGTTTGCTCCATTTATCCTTATCACCCATGATGCTTCCATGATAATCTGGTCTGGACCCCCCAATAGGCCTGTCAAATTTTTTTCCAGGACTTGGGTATGATTCGCGTGAAATATTAATACTAGAGACCATCAAGGCACCAGCCATATTTGAGGGGATCTCAAAATCCTTGGGAAGATCAGTACATTGCTTAGCAAATTTGAGGAGGAAATCTCGGGAATACTTTTTAGTCATTAATCCATCGCCATCGCGATCATTAACCTGCTGATCATTTTTCATGGTTAACTTTGGAGTAGAGATGTCAACATCATCTTCCCAATCTTCTGGCTCCACTTTACTCTGACCAGTTTTAAGACTTGATACGTCAATATCCTGAGTCACATCAGTGGAATTGCACAGAGTGTTCTCTGTGCTTTGTGCTGGGGCATCAGTTTCTTTCTTTTCTTCTGGACCCTTATATGCCATGTAAAGATCAGAACTTGTACCAGCAGCTTCTGCTTTTCGATATAATTCCTTTTTATTATTCTTCCCCCTAGGCGTGATACTTTTTGCCACATTTGACTCTAACGTAACTTTTTCTTCGACGCCAGAAGGTGGTACAGAAGCAAATCCAACACTATTGTTCTCAATACCTCCATTTTCACTTTCTGAAACACTGTCAGAAGGAGATGGAACTGAAACAGGTTGGGAATCTTCGTCTACAATAGCAGAGTTCACAACAGAAGCTTCTTTACTATTTACACTATCAGGCACACTTAAAGGAACGTCTGAAGCTGAGGTCTTATCATCCCCAGCAGATGCACCATTTGCAATTCCACAATCCAGCATGGAAGTAGATGCAATTAAATCATCCACCACACTAACATCTTCAGAGCAACTAGTATAATCCTCCAACTTTTGCTGCGCAGTTTCCAACAAACTACCGTCCCTGCTGAAGGCCAGTACCTCCTGAGAAGAGTTCTCTTCATGATTAGAAGTGATTTCAGAAGATTCTGGAGAAATAGATTTTGAAGATGTCTCTGGGCTACTGTTATGCGGTTTGGAACTCTCGGACAAGATTACTTCTCCTTTGTCCCTTTTTCCCAACGTTTCAGTCTTTGATAGCATGTTTTTCACATTATTCGTGTCCAAAATATTTGATGACTGACTTGTCTTGCCTTCAGCAACTCTCTCACTTTTTGAATCATAAGCCTCTGAAGCAGTAGCTGTAGTTATTAATGATGACTCTTTTGCAGTTTCCAACATCACACTAGTTCGTGACAAAATACTTGTTTTAGCTTCCAAAGTTTCAGGTACTGGGAATTGAGCGGACAAACCTGAAGCAGATGGAGATTGCGAACAAACCTGCGAAGATGATGCGCAACTCACCAATCATGGTAAAGCTGGTACTATATATAATACAATTGGATCACAAAACAACCAATAAAATACCTGATCCCACTGTACTCTGTTGCTCGGTTTTTTGGGTTCATCGGCAATGGAGTCAGGTCCATCAACTGTTCTATCTCTAGCTTTTCCAGCACCACTGGATTGTGAAGATGCAATATCATCAGCAGTAGCAGATTGTTTACTTGTCATGGACACTGTACATGACGGTTCAACACTGGGCTTTGACATCTGCAAAAAGCTTGAAGATGAAGGTTCAAAATCCTTTTGAGGACGACGTGGATCTTCTCCATGTGGCCTTACAGGTTTCATAGATTCTCCCTTCGCACTAGATGGCAATATGCCTTTATCCACGTGAGAGCCAGCAGCTGGTTTCACGGTCACCTGCATTGAAATTATCCAGGCAAATAAATTATTATATAATTTATCGCCCTCTCCATACTTGATGACTGCACTATCGTGCAAATGTCTACAGGTTTTATAAACAGATGTTATGTAAGACCAGTAGCAATCTTCAGGAAGGGCAGACCTGATTATGAAACCTCAGTGGCTGAGAACTGGGAAGAATCTGGGCACTTTTCGGTGGAACGGAACTTGAAGGTGTAAAAAAGAGGGAACTAGAATTATAAGAATTAGAATAATAGCTCATCAGATGATTAGGAGGAAATGATGTAATAGGCTGTGAAGGAGGTGGCACATTAGGGTGTGAGCTCGGACCTAATGACCCATCGAGTCTCAATTCTTCATGAGTTTCAGGATGAGTAATTTTTACTGATTTACGAGAAGCCGTGAACTTTGCAGCCTGTTGTGGGGGAAATTGTGGGGTCATATTAATTCCCATGCTACCCAACTGAGGGGGAATCTGAGGACCCATTTGCGATGAGTAGTTCAAGTTTTGACCCTGATGCATCAATCGTTGAGACTGCATCGCATGTGGTGGTTGAAGACCTGCAATAAACATTGGTGGATTTCCCATGGGTAAAGGAATAGACATCCCCATTGGTATTGGGATTGGCAAAGATGAGGTAGGCGCGGCCTGCGACTGAATTTGGGGATTAGAGACACCAAATTGAACTGGAACCTGTGACTGGTGAAATTGCCTTTGCATGGACATCCCAGACATAGGCTGTACAGACGGTTTTTGAGTTTGAGTCGTGGGAGGTGCAGCTGAAACTTGCAAATCCCTTTTGGACTTGGATACTGGCTGAGCTTCACCAGTTTTGGGTTGATCAAGGACCCTCGTGTCTTTTATCGGCAGTCGCTGTCTGGGAATGGATGGCGTTGGCACTGCAGGTGCAGCTTTTAAAGGGTCGTAACAGGCCTGTTGAAAAAAATAACATGGAAGGTTAGCATCATAGTGTGCAACTTGAGCAACAAAACTATCTTTGAAACAGCTCATATCAACTACATATCGACTGTTGAAAGATAATTTTGTGGTAGTTCTAAACGAAATATTTATAATGTGTTCATGCAAATTTTATGGAGGTAATATATACTCATGTATTTGAATGTATAAACATGTGAGTAAAAGGGTAACTCTAAAAACATAAGTTTCAGAAAATGGCATACAACAAGACCAATGAGACAACCACCTAGAGATTTAGAGCAGCGACTTTCCATTGTATCTAGTAAAAGGTACCTTTTTTAGTATTTTAATCTTACTCTCATACGTAGAGGAACACATATCTATTATCAGTTGAACGGACAGAGAGAAACACCACAGACCTGATCTTTTTTTTGCTCATCCAAATTTGGTGGGGCAGAGCTTGTTCGAGCAGGAATCTACAAACACAAGGGGACAACACGTGGTATCGTTAAAAATAAAAGTAAAGAAACTGCGACACAAATTTATAAGCAGAAACAAAAAGCATATTGGATTTCATACAATTGACAGTACCTGCATTCCGTTCATAAGTCCAGGACTTATAGACCCAAACTGTAGAGAAAATGAGCTGGAAGCATCTACTGGAGCTAAGGAATCCAAAAACCATAGAAGCAAATAATTACAGTTACAGAAAATAAAGACTAGAGGAATTGATGATAAAATATCATAAAAGAGACTAACTATTCTAATATTCAAATAAAACCAAAATGCTTATATGTAACTTCAAATGCATATCAAGTACCGGTAGCCATACCCTTTGCAGGTGCTGCGGAGGTGTTGGTATCAGAGCTAGCAGTAGAAGCACTGGTAGATGGAGCTGCAATAGAAACATTAGAAGATGGAGATCTTGGAACAGCTTGGTTGATTCTCTGAGTTGGAGTGTCGATCGGGGTGACACTCTTACTTGTAACTAATGCATCACACTCTCCTAAAATAACAGCTAATAATATTAACAAACGTAAAATCCTAAAAAATGGAAACAAAGGAAAAATGGCATAACTACTCATATCAGAATGCTGCAAGATCAAACAAATAACTCACAACCACAGCCAAGCTAGAAAATCCCATCATAAAATTTAGCCCCCTTATGCAATTTTCATATTTTAATACTACAAATTAATAGACTGATCTCATCTGAACATCACTAGCACTCTCATCATACCAGGTGGTGGCTGATGTCGTTGAGCACCATTCTGTACAACAGGCGCTTGGAATGAATGACTAGTATCCTGGTTCACATTCGGACTGCGCACCCTATATTGTCCCCCTTGTACATTGCTATTCGACTTCTTAAGACTGCACGCTCAAAAATAATTAACAATCCAAGTGAAACATAATCCAAAAACACAAACCCTAGTTTCCATGTACAAACAAAAAAAAAGCACTCATTTGCAAGCACATCCATCCATACACCCATGCACGTGTGCAGGTGAACATATATATTGTGCAAGACAAATTCGACAAAATATACGCACGCCCATACATATGTACCTGCGGTTGGGGATAGAGGGATTAGCCGTAGTAGCGGAGGAGGAGCCTCCGCCTCCACCTCCACCACCACCCTTAACGGCGCCGGAGAAATGGCGCTGCTGATGGAAACTACTGGATCGGACGGGTTTCCTGTAATGTCCAGACTCGGTCCTATCACCCCTTGATTGATTGTTGGACATAAATTCTCCCCTTCGGAAAAAAAAAAAAAAAAAGCTTTACCCGATAATTTAAATTCAATTACTATCCCTACACAAAATAGATCAAATTAAGAAACCCACATATCAAAATAATAGTAATAAAAATCACATCTAATCAGAGAAAAAAATTGAAAATAAAAAATGAAAAAATTAAACAGTACCTTTATCGAAATTAGGGTTTTAATGGAAGTGAAACAATGGCGGGAACTATGAACACAGAGAGAAACAGAGGAG
This sequence comes from Fraxinus quadrangulata, assembly GCA_903798255.1. NCBI lineage: Eukaryota > Viridiplantae > Streptophyta > Magnoliopsida > Lamiales > Oleaceae > Fraxinus > Fraxinus quadrangulata. The sequence goes on from CAIGRB010042722.1 coordinate 11,428, forward strand.
GAGAAGAAACACAGAGCATGCGCTGTGCGTGTTTTGATTCTGTAAGAAAGATAAATTGAGAGAGAGAGAGTGCGTGAAATGTTTATGTATATGTGTATAAATATTTAGTAATTAACATATTTGTTTGTGAATTAATGTATTTTCAAATATTAATTAATTTTAATAAGGAGAAGTACGAGGTTTTTTAGGATTCGGAAATTCGAATAGACTTCTTCTCACCCATTAGTCTGGCTGCTCACAGTTCGACGCGCCGCCGTTAAACACAACGCGCCACTATTATTTGTATTTTGTTGTCTGCTGAATATATTTTAATATTAGTTAATTCGTCGCTAAGTTATCCTAAAAAATCTAACAAAAAGAAAGGAATAAATAATTTACTCTCTCAATTTACCTTTCCTTAGTGACACAGAAAGGTTAATGGGCCTTACAATTTGAATATTTATGGGCCCCCAAGAAAACCAATTCATGGGCTTGAAGCTTTAGGGCACGCATAAAGCTAATCCATTACGTGCTCACGGCAGACTATAAATTGCAACGATTCTGCTTGGAGCTGAATCTTGGTTTAATTGCCGTTGATCAACCGTCGGCCCTCAGTGCTTTCCTCTCTCACGTTTGCAATGGTACTCTCTTCCTCTATACGTATGCATCATTCGAGCATTTTTTCTTGTTTTGATTTTGTGGATACTTGTTATATGTTTTGAGTGTGTTTGGGATGTGTAAAACGATATCGATTTGAATTTATCAATATGTGAATAATTTTTGTTCCATTTGTTGATTATATTTCTTCCATCGGGGACTGTTTATTTAGTAATTTTATTATTGTTATTGAAATTTCTATACGTTATTTATGAAGTTTAATGTTTGAATAATTTGGAGACTTTGAATCTATGTATACGAGAAAGGTAATATTTTTTTATTTATTAGCAGATAATTAGAAATAATAAGAACACGCTTAAAATAACTCTTTCATCTTTATCTTGGTTTGCATTTGTATAAGTAATGCTATTTAGTAACTCAATAAAGAAAATGATTTTGCCACCAGATTTGTGTTTTCTACTTTTTTTTTTTTTGCGCATTATTGTAATTCAGTAGTTAACCAGTAAATCAGCTGATTTATAACCTTTTTATTAACGCTGTTACATGATGAAATTTTATTACGTGCTCTACTTTTTCGGAGTTTGTAGGAGAAACAATTTTTGTGTCCTATAGATTGGAATTTAGTATAAATTCTACATGATTGTGATTTTAACAATCACCCTTTGATCTGTGCAGGCCAAGAGAACCAAGAAGGTAGGCATTGTTGGGAAATATGGTACGGGCCATCGCGATTTTTTTTTTAATAACTGCCTGTTTTCTCGTTCTTAATTTCTTTGTTCCGTGAAAGTATTTTATTTATGAAAGTAGCTCGAGCTTTGGAGATAGAGAGGAATAAACATTTGGTGGGCTTCATGTTTGCTTATTGAAATGAAACAACCAGCAGGATATAATATTCTTTGCCTGCTGATGAGAGGATCACTTAATAGGAAGTTGTGACTTACAAAAAGATAATGTATGAACAAGTAATTAAGTGGCAAATTGCTTTTTGCGGTTAATCAAATTTAGGTTTATTTGTAGTTGAACTTGTATTTTCCTTAATTGCCAAACGTGCCTTTGTAATAACTTTCTGTTTTTTCTCTTAATCTTTCAGGCACTCGTTATGGTGCTAGTTTGAGGAAGCAGATTAAGAAGATGGAAGTCAGTCAACACAGCAAGTATTTTTGTGAGTTCTGTGGGAAGGTATGTTTCTTCGACTCAGGTTCCATACGATATAGTTCTGTCAATGTTCAATACGAGTGTTGTCTAATTGTACTGTAACTTTTGCAGTATGCCGTTAAGAGAAAGGCAGTTGGCATCTGGGGGTGCAAGGACTGTGGCAAAGTCAAAGCTGGCGGTGCTTACACATTGAAGTAATTGTTCTCAACACCTCAGCTTCTTTTCTATTCTGCGTTCGTATTATGAAAAATTGACATGCCTTTTTTTTTGCAGCACTGCTAGTGCCGTGACTGTCAGGAGCACAATCCGGAGGCTGAGGGAGCAGACTGAGAGTTAATTTTTGTGCTAGATTTCTGCATTTATGTGCTGCTCTACTTCATTTTTATTATGCAACTTTAGATTCAGATTTTTGTCGGATAAGTGGCAGTTTATGTATTGTCTGGATTATCTATTTGATATCTTGAGCTTTTGAAACTATTATATGGTTAACTAATGTGTTTGAGTTCATGTATATACATTGCCTTTCAGACAGAGGCATAAAACTGAATACAGGGGAATTTTTAGACGAGCATGGTGATGTTTCAACAATTCTCTTTTCTTTTTGTACTGCTAGTATATCACTTGTTGGAAAATAGGATGCTGGTTAGATTGAGGTTTTCCTGTACACCGGTACAACACTTTTTCCTAGCTAACCTATACAAAAATCTCAACCACCAAAACCTATACTTAGTTGAAGCAAGAATGAGCTGCCTGAACATTCAGGTTCTCCCAGTTGTGTCCGTTTGAGGAGAGTACACCCATCTCTTTCTTTAACGTTACAAGACAGAAAATGAAATCTCGTCACTGTTTCTCTTAAAATGCATTTGCTTTTGCATAGACTTTGTCGCTGCTACTCGAGCTGCATTAGCTGCTCTGTCAGCTGATGATACTGCTCTGTTGACTCTTTCATCGACCTTGCTCACCTCACAAGCTTTATCTGACGCCCACCTTGCTTTCTGGGGTCAACAAAAATTAATTAGTCTCTCTACTGCTACAGTTCTGCAAAACAAGCTAAATATTTTGAAGATCATTAGTCTTGAAAATATTTAATATGATAATACAGCCGTCACTATATTTACCCAAGTTCCAGCCCTCCAGTTTTTACACTGGACCAACTGTCCGTTTCTTCTGCTTCTTTGGGGAACGATTCCCTGAGTCCTATCAAGAATAGAATAGAAGATATTTCGAGTCCTTTGTTCACCATGCCAACACCCAGAAATGGGAGAACAAGAAGCCTAAGAGACTGAGAGAAGATGCACATCATGTCAACATGACTCCTCAATCAGATTAACTCGAGTTTTTCCCTCACAAAGATTCAAAGCACCTCAACTCCTGAGAACGATAAATTTTGAAATTTTCTGATGTTGATTACTCCCATCAATACGGAACTTCTTTCAGTAAAAGTACAATCAAAGAAGAACAGCAGCTGATGGAAGAAAAATGTGGTAGGCCAATTACACAACGTTTCAACACTACTAGTACAGGCCCTTGATAAATGACGAGGCAGATTTTGGGTAACAAGCATGACATGACGCACATAAGATTGTCATCCCAGAAAACCAACCAAACAATCTGCTAAATGAGCTCAAAATCTCGAAATATAATGAGCTATTGATCCCAAAAACCAACAAGAAAACTCGGAAATACCATAATCGACTTGATATAAAAGGAAGAAAAAGTAACCACAACGAGAAAGCAATATTGCATCAATTGACATTGCAATCTTCAACTCCCTTTGTGTCTGATGAGAACAAAAAAATGATAATAGGCCTCTGCAGAACTAATGTTGGTGTAGACGTGTCAAAATGTGCATGGCCTGTCTAGGCCTAACACAAACCGGAACATGCAGAACCAGATAATTTTGAGGCCAGCATGCCAAAAAAAAAAACCTCTGGTGGAGTTGCAGAAAACGTGTAAAAAATTTACCTGAACTGCATTAAGCATTTTGGAGTGGTAGACGCCAACAGGAGATATGGGATAGGTGCTGCTCTGCATGCTCGGAACATCAAGAATCCCATCTTGCCAATGACCAGACTGAGTTTCTCCATTACTGAAAGTGTACATTCCAAGACCTTGTCTTCGACCTTCATGCCAAGCTCCCTCATAAATATGGCCATTTGCAAACCTATAGATTCCAAATCCATGCATCTTGTCAGCAAAATATTGTCCAGCATATGTATCCCCGTTTCTGTAGACAAAAAACAATTATCTTTTAGAAATCAAATAACTATAGTACAAATATAACAGACAAATTGATTATCTAGACATTGTCGTTCATTACTAAAGCAATCAATTGAAGACGATGCTCATAGCAGATACTATAATGTTCCATATCAAATGCAATTACAAATGATAAATCACAATAAATTAAGGTGATCTTTTTTTTTTTTTTTTGTTGAATTCTAGGCACCATCTGAACAGCAGGGAATGCATAGGTAAGTCTTGAAATGTGAAGTGAATGAATTATACAAGTTCAATGAAAGTTAGAAGAATGGGTAGGTCTGCAATATCTCTATTTTTTGGTAGGAAATAGAAGGCACAATTTTTTTTTCCCAGAATCGTTTCCTACAAACTTACATTGACAGAAAATCTCCCCAGGACATTCTAAAACCGAAACATATGAAATATAGGAAATATCTTAAAAGTACCTATCTTGCTAACCAGACACAGGAAAAGTGACAAGCTAAAACCTGAGTACTAACACTGAATCGATAATTTATGCCATTGAAGGGTAAGCACAAAAAGCCATTAATAAGCCATAACACATGAGAATAATGATTTTTGTCAATAAACTATGACTTTCAAATCATGGATCGCGTAGATCATCTTACTCAGCCCCTATTTGACAACCATAATTTTGGAAAAAATAGTTTTGAATATTGATTTTTAGGAGAATGTGTGGTTAAAAAATAAGGAAAATTTTTGGACTTACGTGCAGAATAATTTATTGTGTGAATGTGTGGTTAAAAATAAGTACGTAAAAAAAAAGTTTGAAAAATGTGGTTGTCAAACAGGGCTCAATACTATAACCTTACGACAACTAGGCTACATACCAACAAAAAACATAAACTAAAATTTGACTTCCAAAACACAATCAGCATAAGCTATTGATAAGAATTCTTTTAGCATTTCCCAATTCGAAAAATAATCAAACTAACAATTGGATAAATTCTCATCAAGCAATAATTAAACAGTTCTACCTGTAATGGTAGTGTCCAAGGCCATGTTTAACCCCCCGCTTAAATTCCCCCATATATCGACTCCCATCCTGGCAAGTATGAATGCCACATCCATGGCTCTGTCCATTAGACCATTCCCCTGCATAAACATCCCCTATGAAAAACCTGAACACACCGAAACCATGCCTGAAACCCTGCTTATACTGCCCTCTATACCAGCTGCCCCTCGCCCACGTCTCAACCCCATATCCATCATACTTCCCGTCCACCCAATCCCCCTCATACCTCCCACTCATGTAATAATAATACACTCCACTTCCACTCCACTTTCCCTCGTGGAACTCACCCTCATACACATCTCCATTGCTATATGCCTGCACAAAGCACCCCGATACGGCCTTTTTATTGGCATTTTGGCACGATCCAATTGACCAAAAAACAGGGAAATGTGGCCCTTTCATTTGGTTTTTTCCCTTAATTATAATAGGGAATGACCTTGCCAAGAACAGCCTTATCGTGGGGAGCCTAGGAATGGCTAAATTAAAGGAGAGTAGAAGAGAGGCTGAGAAGGCGAACGTGGAGAGGAAATCAAGAATGAAGAAGTGTGGAGGCTGAGAGACGAGGAAGTACAAAAAGGGTAAGGAAAATAGCAGGATAAGCCGAACGTAGAGGCGGAGGCTGCAGAGGTGGTGGTGAAAACGGGCCAATAATTTTTGAGATTTGGTGAATAAAAGACTAAATTTTGATGGCAAATTTTGAGCAGAAAACAATCCATATCTGTGAAATGCATTAGATAAAGTCGAAGCTGTAGTGATAAACTTTGAAAATTGCTGAATATTATTAAACGGGCCACTTTTCTCCTGAAGTTTGTCATTATCGATCAGAATTTGGAGTATGGTGGAGGAGGTAGCGGCGGCGCTATTGTTCGACGGAGGCTGGTGGTGGAGAGTTTGCCGGAAATTCTGCGAAAGAGCAGGGTGTTTTTGGGTAAGAGAAGGTGGGGTGGGGTTGAAATCGGAAGAGATGCCACAGCTTTCTGTTCCGATTTGAACTTCAGATTTTTTCTGATGCATTACATACGTAAAACAACCAAGAATCGCTCAAAATAAAAATTCAAAACCGGAAAATTTTCGACTTTCTTTGTAGTGCGTGCGTGAGTTTCTTGAAATGGGTAACAATAATGAACGTGCAAACATCTGTATAAGTTTTATGAGAAGTATATAAATAGAGAGAGAAAGAGAGATATAGAGTGAGAGAGAGAGAGAGCGAAGAGTACGAGAAGTTAATGGTGGATGAAGAAGGATTACTATGAAACCAGAGAACGATCGGCCTCAAACTGCCCATGGATTTACAGTATTGGATGGGATATTCTTCTTGCCCTCATTTTTGTGTTTTTTTTTTTTTTTTTATTTAAATCGACGAATGTTAATTATATTGATTAAAAATCATATGTAAGTACACCGGGTATTTTCGGGCGAACACATCAATCAAATAACCATACAACTACTCTGGACATTCTCGGGCGAATCATCAATCAAATGATCGTACAACTACTCAGGACATATCCGAGCAAACAAAAGAAAGAAAAAGATGTACAAACGATATGTACTAGTGACCCATAGCTAATGACTTTCAAATAATCAAAATATTCGGATACAAATAAAACATAACTTTGTATACGTATGTTTTGATTCGTCGAACAACACTATCCACATGTAGTGTAAGATCTTTTAAAATCTTCATATTCCTTGCCGTCCAAATGTGATAAACGGTGGTGGAAATTGCAATCCGTGTGGCTTTGCTGTGCCAAGAAGTGCCCCCAACTTTCCTTTTTAATCCATTTCAATGCGTTGGAGAGTGTGGACATAGATCGTCTAAGACCCACCCATGCACGGATAATTTCCCAAATTGACCGGCCAAACAGGCAATTGAAAAACAGGTGACTTGTAGTCTCTTCCATGCGTTCACAAAAGCCGCAATCGTGGTCAATCTGTAGAAATTCCAATCTGTCCTTAGTTAGCAATTTAGACTTGGGCGCTAACCACTTGATAAAGGCATGCTTCGGTGTGATAAATGCATTCCAAACTAGTTTGGCCCAGATGACCTTAACTCCCCTCGGTCGAAATAGTTATAAGCATGGAAGATGCTAAATCTGCCTTCAATTTCCCAGCTGGACAGTTTATGAACAGCAGCTTGGGTGGTGTGCTCGGCCCTAGCGATGCCATCTCTAATGTCCAACAGTTTTTTGAGGAGAGGATAGTCTTCTTTCCTCAGCATATACGTCCAAATGCAACTCCCACAAAGGTATACTTGATTAACCCATTTGATCCATAAAGTATCCTTCTTACAAAGAATATTCCAAAGTGTTTTTGCAAGTAGCGCAGGATTCGAACTTTTAATATCCCCAAGCCCAAATCCACCTTCTTCCTTAGGTAGACAAATATTGCTCCACGCAACCAATGGTTTGTGAGATCTCCAAAGAAAGTTCCGTCAAAGAGTGATTACTCTAGAAGCAACCGAAGTCGGAATAGGAAAGATGGATAACCAAAAGCATTCAATCCCTTGAAGCACGACTCTCACAAGTTCCATTCTCCCGCATAAGATAGAGAAGCCTTAGACCAAGCACCAATGTAAGCTGTGATTTTGTTGATTAGTGTATCAAAGGAGCTGGTCTTAAAATTTTCCGTCACAAGAGGAATACCCAAGCAGCGAAAAGGTATAGAACTTTTGAGGATGTTAACAATCTCAATAATTTCCTCCATCTCTTGCCCATGAACCCCCGCCAAGTACAAGTTCGACTTGTCAACATTCATCCTTAAGCCCGACATGTTTCCAAAATTAGCCAAACAATTCATCAAAATATTAACCGAAGTAACATCACCTCTAGCAAAGAGCATCAAATCATCCACAAATGCCAAGTGTATGATCTTTAATGGAGCACATTTAGGATAATAATTAAAGTCATTATTGTCTGTTGCTCCCTTCAACATCCTTGAAAATTTTTCAAGGCACAAGACAAATAAAAAAAAAGAGAAAGAGAGTCACCTTGACGAAGACCTTGATTCCCTTTAAAGAATCCATGTAGACCGCCGTTAAGAGCAATAGAGTATGCTGACGTAACACATTCCATAACCTAATCAATATATTTTGTAGGGAACTTCAATCCCTCAAGCACATTCTTAAAGAAATCCCAATTCACCGAGTCAAAGGCCTTCTTTAAGTCAATTTTAAGAAGGCATCTAGGTGCAACCCTCTTTCTATTGTATTGTTTCAAAAGCTCTTGAGCAATGTGGATATTCTCTGCCATGCTTCTACCATCCATAAAAGCAGCTTGAGCTATGTCAATAATGGACTCAAGAGTAGATCCCAACCTAGAAACAAGTATCTTAGTGATCACTTTAGAGAATATATTGCATCGAGCAATTGGTCTATAGTCACCCATCGAAGAAGAATGGTTAGCCTTAGGGACTAAGGCATGGTTCGTTTTCTTAAGGAGGGATCTTGATGCAAAAAATTCTTCAACGGCTCCCATAAATTCATCACCAACAATATTCCAAGATTCTTTGAAGAAACAAGATGAATAACCATCCGGACCTGACGACTTATCATCTCCAATGCTAAATAATGCATCCTTTATTTCTTGACTAGAAACGTCCTAGATAAGTGAAGTAGCATGCTCGACCAGTAATGTAGGTCCAAACTCCAAGTTTTTAGCCACAAAAGGCAGAACAGAACAATGATGTGATGTCATCTGTAGTACGTTGATTTGGTCTCAATCATCTGAACTTACTTTAAAGTAAAAACTTACTTCAAAAGTAATTTTTAATTTATTGGACATTTTTATTTAGAATAACCTATCGGAATCACAACCAAACCAAACCAGATGGTACAATTTGGTTTCAGTTGAATTCGATTCGATTGTGAGATTAGAACCGATTCTAGTCCAATTATCAATTCTAGGTACTGGGTCCAATTGTTGATTATAGAAAAAAAATATTAATTTTCTAATTTGTAATTATTGTTGTTGCCTTATAACGTGTTACACACACAACTTTCATAATGAGATTAAAACGATGTGTGTTGACCTCGCTTTTTGCACTGAAGACACGGACAATATATTTCATTTTCACTCACATCCACACGAGCTTGTTTCTATACAATTGGATAAACTGTTAGTCGCAGTAACCTTTTGCACGTGAGCCACTCAAGTGTTCAGGCACTGGAGGCATGTATGAGTGTATATGTAAAATGAGAGAGAACAATCTTACAAAGCTTGTGAGCTAAAATTGCATTATCCTTGTGATGGTGTGAGTTGTGAGTTTTTATAATGGCATGGTTGAAGTGGTGTTCGTTGGATGAAGAAACGCGTGGTTTCATCGAAACAGTTGAGGTTTCTTATCGTAGGTGACGCTTTATACATCATAGAACCTGCATCATATAACGTCGAGGGCGGGTTCAATTAAAAAGTTGTAATTCGTAAAAACAAATCGAAGAAATAGTTGATTCTTTCGACTGCAAACCAACTAGTTTAGTTTAACTTTTCCCACCTTTTCTACCAAGTTTATTTAGAGGTGACAACGAGCAAGATGGACCGGAGAGATGGTAAGCATATATTTTTATACATACTTTGCCCTAAAATCTTATTTAGTCATCTCAGAACTCGACTTATCTTAGAATTCGACTTATGTTCTAATCTTGTTCTTCATCTTAAATTAATTTATTTTTATAGTCAGAAGTTGGTTCAATGTTCTCGTGCTTGAAATTGATAACTGACTTCTTTTGATTCTTCATTTTCTTGTTCCCAACTTGCATACCTAAAATGTTTAGGATGAAAACATTTGATTTTTTATTTTCTTTTGATATCGGGAATGCTCAAGTAGACTAAGTAACGAAGCAAAGAGGAGCTTATATTGATTTTTCTTAACATTGACTTAGTGTCTGCTTGAGAGTTTTGAGATTGAGTTACGGATATTTTCATTGTACTGATTTGGGACGTTCATGAAGGGTCTGATTTATGGTGACTTTAGTAATGATTTTAAAACACTCCAACTCATACTTGAGAGATTATTATCTAACAATTCTAAAAGTTTTTAAAAAATTTTAAATTACATATATGCCTTTTCGTGAAATTTTCTATTTATAAATGAAATGTGATATTTTATTTATAAGTAATTTTTTTATGTGTAAGTTAATATTTTTAACTTAAAAGTGAAATGTTTTACAATTATAAGTTAATTTTGTGTTTTATAAATTTTTATACATAAATAATTTTCACTTTTAAGTAACTTCTTATATTTTATAAGTGAATTTTTGTCTTCTTAGTAGTATTTT
>CAIGRB010042725.1:32313-56934 GCA_903798255.1 Fraxinus quadrangulata
ATATGGCTGAATATATGCACATTTTTAGTATCCTTAGAGAGAATACTAGAAAAGCATGTGTTATAGAACTTGTTAAAATGTTCTGTGCTTATCGATATAAGTAAATGGATCTGGAACAAGACCTAATGTAGAACATGTGAATACTTTGGAACATAAGCTTTTGGTGATAAGTAGAATATGAGAATTTTGATGTCACTTACCATTTGTTGGCACTGTGTTGCAACAGTTATTTAAATGAGATTTGATGATTTATAAAATAAAAGTTAAATGATGTTAGTTTTATTTTGGATTATAATTGAAATTATCTTCTGGAAGAATTAATTTGTTATATCATGATACATGTTATAATTGGATAAATGTGCATAGTTTTGCTTTTATTTTATCTAATTATATACATGGTATCGATTAATTCGTATATTATTACAAATGCTGGAGTTAGTAGAATTAGTGAGATTCTTATTTAGACTTATTGATTGTCGGTTGAGTGATAGTTCGATGATTGGAAGATTTAGATAAAATCTCACCTAGAACTATTTAATTCACCAACTGAATGAGAGTTCTCAAATTGGAAGAATTAATGTAATTCTCACTTAGAACAAATGCAATTTTGTATTATGGAATTAAGTTTATGATAATGAAACAATATGATTGCGAATGATGATTGGAAACAAAGTGAACTTTCGACTATGTATCTAACGTTGAACTATCGTAGACGTTAATTTGCATTGATGCAAAATTGAATGTGCATAAATGGACATTGATTGAGAATAAAATGTCTCTAAAAATTGATAGATCATGGCATCAAAATCTGCAGTAGTTAACATTAATAAAGATGATAAGCTAAATGAAATAACATTTGACATGATAAGATTTTGAGTATACTAGAAGAACATGATGTTTAGAGAATATCAATCATGCAATAGATGATATGACATATGCCCTAAGAATTGGAGAAAATATCGTAGCGCGTGTTTCATACCACGTGTACTTTTACATCCAATAATTGGTAAATGGGTGAATGAATCCCTGATTCTTCATTGTGTGAGTCCTTGATGTTTATATAACATCATTTATACCCTTATGACTTTTGACTGTTTCTTGAGATTTTATTTCGATGTTGGTACTTTAGCAAGTTGTTAATAACTATGATTGATTCGGTTTGATGGGACATGTCTAGAAAAGCAGCTGATTTAAAGTTGAATGATTTAAGTAGGAAATGAAAACTATTTTGACCAATATTTATATTTGTATTCATCGGCCGGACAATTGTGTTTAACCTTTTAGGGTATAGAATATAATTGTGAATATAATGATATGATGTGGGGTTCAAATATGTTCAATAAATAATCGAGGGATTAGAAATACTTGAATTAATGTTGAAAAATGAGTTTGGGGGTATAGCGAGATGTAATGTTCCTCTAGTTGAGCTACTATATATTCCTAACAAGTTTATAGTATTGTGAGTTCTAATATTACTCGTTGGTCGCAGATCTATTTGTCGTATGAATTTTTTGATATAGATCTTGAGAAAGATCTAATGTGTGATATTCGTTGTTCCTTATAATTCGAATCAATCCCGTCATGTACGAGTGGGAGATGTTAGAAAAAAATACGGGTCGTCGATCACCCATGTGGGATGATTCGACCCACNAACTCCCTACAACCACCATTAACTCCCACAAAACCTCCATACATTATGGATTGAAAAATAGAGGGAAGAAGAGGACATGAAACATGGAGTGAAAATTCGTATGCAATTTTACACCTAAATTGGAAAGTCCTTGAAACTATATTTTTGGCATGAAATCTTACAAAATTTTGACACTTAGATTGTGGATAATAATCTCCTTCTATTGTGATCGGGATTTGGACCATTGGAGAACAAGAAATACAGATTTTGGAGTTTTGGAATGCATGGTAATTCAACCATCAAAATACCTTGAAATTCATCATTTTAAGTAAGTTTCTTGACCCGAAATTCATGTTAGAGAATGCTGCGAATTCTTACCTATAGCATAATGAATAGTATATTAATGATGACAAAGAAATCAAACACTTATTATTTTAATTATTTTGAAGGAACTTTTTCTCAAAATAAAAATATATTAGCAATGTTTTGAAAACAAACCTAGTCATCGACTCGAAAAAAATAATTGGTCAAGGTTAAAAGGTTAAATTGGGGTCGAATCTGGATCTAACCGGTGATTTTAAAAAAAATTAAAAAATATACATTTACAAAAATTTTAAAAATATATACATTTAAAATTTTGAAAAAATATACATTTACATAGATTGAGTTAAGCCGGGAACGGATCAAGGGTTTTTCAAAAACCAGCCAGTTTAACGAGTTTTTAAAAAGATTAGAATATTTATAATACCAAGTTATGTTTCACCAAAAGCATTAATATAAATATTGCATAATATTGATCTGTCTAAAGTCATTTTTCAAAAACATAATATTTCTCTGGAAAAAAGTTAATAAATCGTATATTTCTTCAGAAATATAATTTTTTTTTTCAAAAAATTGATAGAGTACAAAACTGTGCTTCTTCAATAGCATCAATAATATTAATTTTTGAAAATATTAAATGGTATAAATTAGTTGTGATTCTCGAAAAATAACAACTCCATATTCATCAAGAATATTGATGTATTAATTGTTCTTATAAAGAAACAATATAATATTCTTATTTAAAATTGTACTTTCTCAAAAATTACAATGCAATATTCTTCCGGAAATATTATGAAAGAACAAAGAATATTGGTACAAAATAAATTACATTCAAATGCACAAATGTATAAATATCAATATTGTAATTTCTTTCTAAGATAAGTATCTTGATTTATAAATTTGTAAATGGCTTATTAGTACAAAACGTCTCTACGTTTAGCCGAGATGGAGATGGGATTTTTTGGTGGGGGATTATGGTGTGGTCGAGATGGAGATGGAGATGGTGGTTAGGATTCTTTGGTAGGGGTGGTGGTTCTGGTGCCAGGGTTGGGTTGGGTTGGGTTAGGTTTATTAAAATTATTTTTGGTATTGGTTTTGATTTCTAATTATTTGTTTGAGACTCATTTGTAATTTTTTAAAAATTTGAGCCTATGGTTGCAATTAATTCTTTATTGTTTTCTTTTTTTCTTTTTGTTTTATTTAAATAAGAGGGTAAATTTGTTATTTCGGTATTTTTTATAATGGATGAAAAATGAGGAAAATGATGTTTTTCGCAATAAAACGTGGAAATATAAGTACAAATGCAAAAAAATTGAAACGTATGGATATTTTGCACACTAAAGGCCAAATGTAGAGACATTTTGTGCTAATAAGTCATTCGTAAATAATATCTCTCTTCATAAAATTACAATTAATGATATTTTTAGATTTGTCTTACTTTCGGAGCACAACATAATATTCGTCGAGAGTTGAAACTTATAAAGTTGTGCTCTTCGAAAGTAATAACAGAATATTTTCAAAATATTAATTTTTATTAATTCGTTCTTTAGGACGAAAATATCTCTCTATAATATTAACTTTGTTGTTAAATCGTCTTCTTCAAAAGTAATAAAATACTATTCTTTCTAGATATTGTAATGTCTTAATTTGCGTTTATTCAAGAGCAATGAAATAAAAATTTTCTAGAATAATGATAATTAAAATAATTCAATATTCTTATTGAATATTGATTTTAAAATTATACTCTTACAAAAGTAGTAATATACTAATTTTCAAGAATATCGGAATATAAAAATTACTTGTGCATCATTTTGTATATAATGGTGTATAGATAGATAGATGACATAAAAGAAATATAAACATTATAACAATTGAGTTTTTTTTTTCTTTCAGTCTTTTTTTTCTCTTTTGCTTTCTCTTTCTTTCGTGCCATCTATTTGTAAATTATTATGTACACAATGATGTACAATTAGTATTACTCATAAAAATTATTCTTTTTCGTGAGCAATAATGTAATACTCTCATATGTATTTATCAATAAAGTTGTGCTTTTCAAAAGCAACGATGCAATATTCATATAAAAATAATAGAACAATATTTTTCAATAATATTATTGATATTTAATAATTTATACTTCTTTGGCAGCAATAGTTAAATTAGAAGATTTAGCAAATTTAAAGAAAATTTATTAGATTCGATATACATCCAATCTTACAAAATACAAATGAAGTTTTTAGGTCGACAAAACTTTAAAATGTTGAGAAATTCATAATTCCTGAATGGAGTTCATGTTTGACAGATCTAGAAAACTTCTAGTAAGCAACTCTAAATCTTGAATGAAAAATATGGTGATATATTTATTATACAATCTTATAAAAAGAAAATCCTGCTACTAAAGTATTATAAATTAAAAAGAAAAGAAATTAGGGAGAGTCAATAGACTTGTGAGTATTTTGTTGAGAACCGAAATCCTATATCTATAGGTAAGAATTAGGGATGCATAAATATATAGTCATGATAATTAGGGTTGCGGACATAGAATGATCATTCGCAAATTATAATAAAATTTACAACCGTTTATTATTTAGATTTATTCTACCTTCTATACCTATCGAATGATATTATTCATGGTGAAGACTACTGATAGTCGTCCCACGTGGTATATATGTGGCAATTTGTTATTTGATGTATGAGATAATAAAAAAATATCACATTAATATATTAAATAACAAACTGTCGCATGTATGTCACGTAAGACGACTAATGATAGTGTTCACTATAAATAGCATTATTCATATCTTACCATATTTCTTAGCTTATAATAACTGAAGATCCCACAAATATGGGAGTCTACATATGAAAATCTGGAAAGAAGAAGAAAAAAATGATTATGATCTTTTAACCGTGCAATAACAATTAACAAGTAACCTAATAATGTAGGGTTCTAAAAAGCCTGCACTTTTTTGTTTGGAAAGTAAATATGTTTATATGAAAAAATCGTAACTATCATACTTTTAAGATTACATATTCAGAAATATCAAAGTTGATAAGTTTTTTCAGAATTCAGGTCATAATTCAATATTTTTATATGAAAATAAACAATGATTGATTTAGAATGTGACTTTAATTGGTGATTATTAAAGGATAATTGATTTTTATCTCTCACATCATATCCCTTATCTAAAAAGCAAACAGGTAGTTACTATATTCGCCACTTTAACGCCTCAGAATATAAAGAACTATTGGATTCATAAATTCCTCCATGAATTCATGTACTTTAGTTCTTTTGACAAAAATGAGGAGATATACTGTTACCAATAAGATTTTTTGTTCCTTGGATATGATTGCAGATATGAAGTACTCTTTTGAAATCACTATCTACTACTGTTATTTAAGGACTTTGGTGTTGGGTTAGAGAAGCTTAACACCAGTGTTTTGCTAAAAGGTGTCGAAAGAGGAGTTTCTTATAATTATAGTGTTGGGATAAATTAGTACATAAATTATATTTCGTTAATAAAAAATACTTGAATACAAATACTAGAGTAATGACTTACCGAATCATAGTACATACATAATAATGAGCAAATACTTACTCAAACATAAAAAATGCAAAAATCGAAGAAGATAAAATGAAACAAGATATGTGAATGCAAATCTCTTTAAAAAAGATTTTGCCTCTTGCACTGGTGCTAACGTGATCAAATGAACATCCGTCTCCCAAGATACAATGTTTCTTCCAAAATTAATATAGTGCAATATTAATTTTGTAAGGTGAACCAACGCTTGATTATACTCTTCTAAAATGAAATATATCGAATACTAAATATCGAACACGAGACGTAAAAATGATTTGAAATTATTTTAACATAATTTGGAGAAGGAAATAATCAGAAATCAATTATATAGAATTGATTTGGAGTAGGAAAAAAATGGAACTAAAAGTTTCTATTTATAGATTTTCAAATGATTTTCTGAATGGTTGCATCTTTTAACATAGACCACATCTTTTCACATTAAATGGTATAGTATATTCCCTATCAAATGGTCGTGCCTTTTCATCGTGCACATTTTAAATAGTCATACATATTCTAAGGAACATGACTATTTGTATGCATCATTTTCATTGAAGAGTTGTACCGGTTGGAGACTTATTCTAAATCAGTATAAATAGTATCAAATATTCCAACAATCCTTTACATGAATGGAAGAAGTCGACTAAGAACAAGAAAGACGAAGAATAGTACAATTGAAATACAATGCATCAAGATTTGTAGCTTTCGTTTTGAACATACCCTAGTAAGAATTTTTCGGACTTACTAGCTAATTAGTGAACATAATGTTTTGAATTGTCGGCCGTTACCTGAATCGCCTTAGTTCTGCAAGTGCTTCTCGTATAATCGGTCATGTACCCTATAATACTCTACTTTTACTGCTTACAAAATATAATCATCCTTAAAAGCATGACTTATCCTAACTAATCTTTTTTAGGTAGCACTTATTTGCATCATAAAAATAGGGAGGAGTTAATACTCCAAAGTGCTATCTATCAAGTCAATCATAACAAGAAAAATATGATATTAGAATTAAAAATTCGTGAAGATTAATTTGAACAAGGAATTTCTCGATTTCAGAAAATTGATTCTGTCATGTTGCAACATGACTGTATCTTACAATTTACATTTTTTACTAGGAAAAAGCTGCTTCGACAGACTTAGCCCCTGTTTGTCATCCATTATTTTACATTCTATCACATTATTTTTCTACAGTACTTAATTTCAATCACACATTCTTGATTAAAATAATATTATGCGTAAATCGAAAGTTTTTCCTTCATTTTTAACCTCACATTCTCCATCAATCTACTATTCTATAATACATTTTTCAAAATTAAAGGGGGGCTCAAACACACCATTAGAAACAGAGTAAAAACTAGGCTTTTAAAATAAATGATTGATTTTTTTGGAGGGAAAGCCCAATTTAGAACCAAAGTCAATTCTCAGTAGGAGGGAAACCCAATTTCACGTACCCATTTCCTCTTCAGCCAGTTTCCTCTTCCTCTTTCCTTTTCGATACCGTATATAACTCTCACTTCCTCTTTCCTCTTCATCCAGTTTCCTCTTCAATCGGTTTTCCCCAGCTCCGACAACGATATTCCTGACCAGTGAAGAGCAGGCATTGTCAGCGAAATCCGACGACCCGCACGTCTCCGATTAGAGGGAAGGAAAAATCATTGTTGCCCAAATCAAAAACTCATATAAAAGTAAATTTTTGATTTGATATGTTAACGAACATTTGTGAGAAGGAGTTTGAAACTATCATATATGTACAAAAGGGGATGAAGTAGGGTGCTGTATGGGGAAGCTTTTTTAGTTTTTATATATTTTGGTTATTTGAACACGAGGGGAAAACATGTCTTTTCTTCCAATTTTTGATTTGATATGCATTCTGAACTAAATTTTGCTACTTATTAGCTAGTTAACTTTGATTTGGATATTATTAACCGCAATTGTTGCTTCAATATAAGATTCAGAGTTGAGCTAAAAACATTAGTTCGTGGTTCGATGAACTGAACTTGCGTGTGCATCTTCTGTTGACCGGGTTTGTTCTTTTCTATAGAATTTATGGCATCTTTTAACCGCTAGCTTTGCCAAAATATTGAAATTTGCCTTCACAACTCATTCTTGTTGGTTTCTGTCATTATTATAGTTAGTTGTATGACCTTTGGCTTGATTTAGAGTAGGCACCATGTAGTGGAAGAAATATTAGAACATAAATAAGATTAGGCCAAACAATGAAACTCCAAATTTGGCTATGCAAAGAGGCCTCACAAATAATTGTCTTGCATTTATTGTTTTTGTTAGCTGTTGTCTGAGTTATAATCGTTCAAGACCTCTTCTGGACACTAAATGTTTTAAGCTAAGCTCTACGGACCAACTGTTGTGCTTACTATCCCTATTCACTATAACCTAAACATACCAAATGAAATTATAATTGTGCTATATGTTGATTGAACATGACCATTGTTTTTTTTTTTGTACTAGAATAAAAGTATGGACGACGTGCAAGACAAGCATGATGATGTTTTGGTGCAATCTGAGAGTGAGAACGTTACGGAGCCCGTCTACGTAGTGGAAGTGAAACATCTATGGGAGTTGGTGTGATTGTGCTGGAGGTTGGAATGTTGTTTAAAAATGAAAAAGATATGAATGATTTTTACAAGACATGCTTACTCAGTGGGTTTTCCAGTTAAAAAAAGGAATTCGAAAAAAAGAAACGATGGAGTTGTAAGATATGTGGTAGCGGTTCTCTGAAGTTGCAACCAACAGTTAGGATGGGTTGTAAGGCTAGGCTATCTGCATCTGCTGATAGTTTTGGAAATTGGAGAATTAACGCTGTAAACTTCAACCACAATCACGAAACGAGTCCTTCTAAATTTAGGTTATATTGATGCAACAGACAATTGAGTGCAGCTATGAAACGGAAGCTTCAGGTGAATGATTTTGCAGGAATTCCATTGCATAAAAGTTACAACTCTGCAGTCGTAGAAGGAGGTGGATATGAGAACATGACTTGTATTGAGAAAGATTATCGAAACTATATAGAACGAGTGAGGCGATTAAGACTTAGAGAAGGAGATGCTGCAGCAATTCAATCCTACTTTTCAAAAATGCAAGCACAATGCTCGAAATTTTACTTAGTATTGATTTGGACGAGGAGTTGCGGGCGTAATGTATTTTGGGCAGGTAATCGGTGTAGGCATGCGTATAAGGAGTTTGGAGACGCTTTATTTGATACCACTTATCTCACTAATAAGTACGACATGTCATTCGCTTCTTTTGTTGGCGTAAATCATTGGACATTATTTGTTTGTGTAGATGAGTATATTGGTTGGAGATTAGCCCCAAAATTCAATGAGAATGAACACATGCTAGCCACTTGAGAGGCATTAACACTTTGGATGATTACATTTAAATGGTTCTCAAATTTCAGCAACAAAGATACCACAGACAATGTTTGGAATTTTTATTCTCCACTTTATTATCGCTTCCTTCCAACTTGTTCAAGTTATTCACCAGTTAACTTTCAGGTAGGCAGGTACCTGTAGCATTAAAGCCCATTATTTCGCAAAATTAAAGGCTTAATCTTCAAGTTAATGCTGCATTTGAAATTAGTTTGGTATTATAATATTTGCCCAAACTTGTTCGATGTTGCTACTTTACATTGGAATATTTAGTGTGACTTTTGTGTCCAGAGAATAAAATTAAACCATATTGTGCCCACTGTGCAGCTGATGAACCTGAAATAACAATGTTTTAAACATAGAAACAATCAAAATTTAAAATGAGGTCAAAGACATTGCCTAGAGAGTCACTGAAAAACCAATTTTCATAGCAAAGCAGTTCATACAGAAAATAACATTACAATGGGTCTTTCTGCCACATTAGTCATATACTTACAAACTTTTCTGGAACAACCCGTTCAATCACGATATACTAATCAAGCTGCCTGCTTTCCTTTAGCATTCACTTGTGCACGCACTTTTTTCAGTCCAGACCTTGACGTCCACTGAAATCTGGAGCTCTTCTTCGGCACTTATTCGAACTCGAGACTGGAACGTACGGGACATTTCTTCAACTATTTCATTCTTCGCAGGGTTAATCGAGTTTGCGCTATTGCATCTATGTGGACCGCTTGATTCGTCCTTATCAACCCACTCCCAAAACCCACAGTTGTTACTGCAGCAAAGGAATAATTTTCCTTTGTTTTTATTATCCTTCTCCACTACAAAACATTTCTCAAAGTCATCCTTACATAGTGTGCAAGGGTGTTTCCTTTTGCAATCAGCAAAGAAGTGATCTTTAGCTCTACAATCATGACAGATTTCTGAGTTCCTTTCTGGCATACTAAGATGGACATCAACCACCAACAACAAAGGTGAAGTCAGTTTTATACCAATTCAACATATTTCCAATTTAAACTAAGTATATGATGGCTCCAAACATGTAATGGTCTGTTGTTCCATTACCACAAGGAAAACATTCCATTGGTTGCCGTTGGATTTACAAAACTAAATATCATTCAGATGGATCTGTGGAGAGGTACAAAGCAAGCCTAGTAGCAAAAGGATATACTCACAAAATAGTTACTGTCAAACTTCTATTGGCTATTGCTTCTTGTCACAATTGGCACCTATTGCAGCTTGATATCAATAACGCCTTTCTAAATGGTGATTTATTTGAAGAAGTCTACATGGATCTTCCTCTTGGTTACAATATTAGCAGTTTATCTCACAAGAATGACATGAAGCTCGTTTGCAAATTGTACAAGTCCATCTATGGACTGAAACAAGCTTCAAGGCAGTGAAACTTAAAATTCTCTCAGGCTCTCCTTCTCTTTGGCTTTACACAATCTAAAGCCGATTATTCACTTTTTACCAAAGGCTCTAGCTCTGAATTTGTGGCTTTATTAGTGTACGTTGATGATATAGTCATCACATGTCCAAATATACAGGTTATTAATGCCTTGAAGCAGTTCTTAGGTTCTCAATTTAAGCTAAAGGACTTGGGAATTCTGAAGTATTTTCTGGGGCTTGAAGTTGCTCGATCAAAGTCAGGAATTTTGCTGTCTCAGAGACAGTACACACTGCAATTGCTTGAAGACACAGGCTATTTGGACTGCAAACCTGTTGCTGCCCCTATGGATTCCAAATTATCCTTAAGTCTTCATGAAGGAGATCTATTGCCTAATGCTTCTTTATACAGGAGACTCATTGGGCGCCTGATATACTTAACTATATCTCGCACTGACATTATATTTGCCGTTCACAAGTTATGTCAGTTTCTTTCACAGCCACGGTTACCACATTTAAAGGCTGTACATCATCTGCTTCGTTACTTGAAAAACAGCCCTGGCCAGGGAATTCTATTCTCAGCCTCATCTACCTCTCCTATGAAGCTTCAAGCCTTCTCAGATGCTGATTGGGGCTCCTGTGTTGATACCAGAAAATCAACCACAGGATTTTGCATATTTATTGGTGATTCTTTAATAACTTGGAAAGCCAAAAGACAAGCCACTGTCTCACGCTCTTCAGCTGAAGCAGAATACCGGGCTCTTGCTGCAACTACCAGTGAGGTCCTTTGGATTCAACAGTTGTTACGGGATTTTCAGTTCAACATTTCATATCCTGCTCTTATTTTTTGTAACAATCATGCTGCGGTTCAACTGGCTTCAAACCCTGTTTTACATGAGAAAACTAAGCATATAGAAATTGATTGTCATTTCATTCGTGATAAAGTTGCCGCGGATGTGTGAAATTACTACCTATTCGTTCTAAAAATCAGCTGGCAGACATGTTCACCAAACCACTTCCTTTCTCAGTGTTAGCTCCATTATTAGCCAAGATGTATGTAAAAAATATTTACCTTCCATCTTGAGGGGGCGTATTAGAGTATAGTTAATTAAGTTTTATTTGTTCAGTTAGTTTTTTATCCTTTTCAGTTAGTTTTTATCCTTTCTAGATCCTTCACTGTTATAACAGCTGGAGATTCTTTTGTATTTTTTATATATAGATGCAACCGTGTAATGCATTATTTGATTGAATAGAAATTTTCTTCATTCCCTCTTAACTCAATAGAGTTCAACTTCAAGTGCTTGCTAAATAAGTACAAGAAGTGATTTAGGGAGTTTTATTTATTTAATTTCCCGTTTGATGGCCATTATTTGGTCAAAACAATATTTTAAACAGTGATTTTTTTGGAGAATGTATGATTAAAAAATAGAAAAAAGTTTTGAGTTTACGTATAAAATATTTTATTTTATAAATGTGTAGTTGAAAATGAATATATAGGAAAAAAAAAAAACAATTTTCAAATAATGATGGTCAAACTAAGGCTAAGTACATTTCTCCCTGTGATCTCTTTTAACTTGGATTATTCAATAGCTGAGTGGCCCATGAATGTAGGCAAGTTGCCAAACCACATCAAATTACCAGTGCTATTATTTATGTTTTTTACTTATTCAGTAAATTTATTAAGTTTTCATCAATTAATTTTTGATAAATAGCCAAAAATGGATCTAATAGAACCTTTTTCTATATCATGTTAGCTTTTCATTTTAGGGTTGAACTTATTATTACATTATATTCTTCGCTCAAGTCATCTTCTCAAAATCATAGTAGCAGCATGTATAAGAGTTAAAAGTAATGTTGGGTATCTTCATGTCTTTTAAGGCTCAATTTCGCCTCGTTGGGGATTCCGTAGATCCTATTAAAGCTTAGACTCGTGTAACCATGACATATTTCTTTGCTCTTTCAACTGGTTTTAGCTTTATCCTCCATAAAGGGATACAAACAGTGGATTTAGAAACAAAAATACAAAAACAGCAGAGAGATAACACACAATTCAGATTCTTAACATTTCCAAATTCCTAAAATTAACTGCAAAAGAATTCCATGACATTGAAACAAAACAGACTAAGAAATAGATAATACTGATCAGAAAACTACTAACCTAAACAAGACTAAAAGCTCGCCCTAGTCCGACTTATCGACTAGACTTTCCAAACTCTCTCATCTCATTCCTCCTCCCTACGTTCGGTCTATTGTGGCTCCTACTCCACAATACATCGCTGTACAAAGAACCAATGAACATAGGAATGTAACAACTGTGAGACAATAATACTAGACTAATAAGGACAACAGTTTGCACAAGGACTACTTTCTTTCGTCACTCGTATGACAGGGAGGTGTTCGAGACAGATTCTGACTTGATGGTGGTCGGGGTAGTTGCAGTGATTCCAGCCCCACCCTTGGTTCTCATCTCGATAACTTTCTTGTGAGAGTTTGAGTGCAACGACGGAACAAATGTAGGACTTGCAGCTGGACGGTATTCAGGGAAAAGGCGGCCTGACTTGTAGCGAACACCACAAGCATTGCATAGAGATTTAGGACCCATCGGGCCAGCCCTCCACTGCGGAGTCTTTGTAATCTCGCAATGCATGCATTTCCTAGCTGCTTGTGCTGGAGGGTTCCGATTCACTTCCATAGGACCAACGGGCACAAATGATTTAATTTTCTTTTTCTTCTTTTGTTCTGCTCGAACTGGTTTCGTAACCTTTTCCATAGGTTGAGATTCTGCAAAATTTTCAGAATCTGAGGAAACGACAGCAGTGGCAAACAGCTGTGGGGTCTCTATAAAGGAGGTTGAAGGGGAAATAAGTTGAATCTCTGCTTTGGGATTGAAAGTTGGAGGGCAAGGACGTTTGCTCGGGGCACAATGTGGACCACGGTGACTTGTGTCGAGAGGCATAATCTTCGCAACTGAGCAGGAACTGCTACTGCTGGTGCTGAGGCTCTCAAGCACTGAAACAGGACTGGAGGTCTGGAAATGTGGGTGGGATGGCTCCTTGTCAACATGAAGGTTCTCCTTTCCTAGAGTCATCCCCGCGCCAGAGAACGAATCCTCCACAAATGTAGAAAGCCATTCCAGTTGTATGATATCCTCGTACTGAGAGAGAAAATGAGGCAAGAAAAAGCAGATGCGAGTAAGATATAACATCGTATATTAATTTCAAAATCACAGTTGGCACAACAGAATTAGTATGCTCCATTTCATTTAATCATGAAACATAGACGTTGTTGATGGAAAATATTAGCCAATCGAACATGTGATGAAGTATGATGTGCTGTGTGCGAATTCACGACTGCGCGCGCATGAAGTTTTGGTAACTTCCACATGAAAAGGGCTACAGAAGGCAGAGTATTTGTTATCAACCAATTTTCATGTCACAGCATCTCACGATAAAAGATCAATCCCTCATTCTTTCTGCAAGAGCCTAAAAGTGTTCGAAGATGGGAATCGTGAACTTCACCTACCAGCTATGCAATAAGATTCACATGAATAATTAGCTATTCACGGCATCTCACGTTAAAGGACCAATCCCTCACCCTTTCAGCAATAGCTTAAAAGATTTAGCAGATGGAAATCGTGAACTTCACCTAGCAGATGAATTATTAGTTATTCGTGCCTCACTACCTGGACACCATTTAATCAAAGAATTAATGGAAAGTTAAAGATGAAACTGTGCTAGCAGTTTGAAAATCGAGAAAGAAATTTTCACAACGAAAACAAGTATGGAAAAAAAGGATTTATAAAATTGGTTAGCGCGTTAAGAATTTAGGATTTCAATTAAAAATGTATCCTATATATTATTCATAAAAAGACAAATGTGTGGATAGAGTGGACCTGGGACCATACCTACATTACGCATTAATATTTGAATTTGAAACAAAATTATATAATTCAAATTTCAAACAAAACCTGTCCCACCGCTTCATAATTTCAAAATTAGCATAAAAAGTTAGATAGAACCAAAATAAACTTGTTATAAAACAACTGATCAAAGTATTATAAATGCCAAGAATGTGACAACCAACATCATCTTATAAGCACTTCTAATCAATTAAAAGCCTAAAGTCCTAATTTCAATAGCACCATGATGGGTGGGGAATAAGCGTGAAGTTGCAACTAATAGCCGCAACCTTACCAAGAGACGAAGATGGCTCGACAAAAAATTTGAATCCAATACGATCACGTAATCTAATAACTGGTCCCACAGTATGTGATTCGACAAATTTCACCGCTTGCATAACCTAATAACTGGTCCCACAGTACCTAATTTGAATAATGTCACCGATTGCATGACCTAATAACTGGTCCCACAGTACGTGCTTTGACAAGTTTCACTGATTGCATATGTTAGAAAGGTCTCGAAAATTTTGAACAAGCAGTTAGCAAAAGTTAACTTGTTTAGGAAAAATGATGACAATTATATACCAAATGCTGATGCTCACCGGAACAGAGAGCTCGGCGGATAGATCAGACACGGAATTGCATTTGCTATTGAAGAAAGGAGGGTCGGAATCCGGCAAGGGATCATTCCAAATGCTCGCAGAATCCTTGCAATCGCCTGATTCAACAAGGCTGTCATCCCCATACTCATTGTCTGGGGGGAACTCAATCAAGTCATCAATTTGATCAAAGAAGTTTCCACAGTCATTTTCATCCATCCAATTTGGACCTGTCATTTCTATACAACTCTTTCCCAAAAAAAATTCCTGAAAGAAAATTTAAAACAAGAATTAAGAGATTTGTATATATGCACAAAATACACATAATTTTGTAAATTGTAGACATTCTTAAATAACAAAAGTGGGGAAAACATTTAAAAAGGGTGTGAATTTAAAGCAAATATAGAAAATGGAGTTGTAATAGAGAGCACCGACACAATTTTGTGCCCAAAAGGCCAAAAAAATGGCATCAAACTTACATACTCAAATGAAGAAATGTTGAACAAACCTTAAAAGGGTTTTTGCAAAGGCAAAATATGAAGAACCCAAAATGCAGAAAGCTTGAGTGCACAAAATTGTCAGACCTCAGTTTCCTCTAGAGTAAATTTCCTGCAATAAAAAGGAGTAAATGGTAATTAATTACACGTTTCATTAAAATGGTTTTTGAAGAAATACAAGATAAGATTAACTTTTCAAGAATGGTAAAGACATAAAAATAGAGAAAAAAATATTTTAAATTTTTGCTCAAATATGTGAAGAAACTATTCGTTTGGTCGTTTTTGAAAACAAAAACGAAAGGCCATAGAGACTCAAAACATTTCCATTTTTCGGAAAAATGAAAGTTGACAACATAAAAAAATTTAGCACATTCCTTGATAAAAACAAATTTTGTGCAGATTCGAAGGGAAAACGATGGAAAATCTAAAAAGACACAAATTTTACCAATTTTTCATCATTTTTTCCCTTGGAAAATAGAGAGCCAAGGAATAGCTCAAATTTTAGTACAAAAAATGGACGGAGAATAGCAGAAATGTGTAATTCCAGTCACGGAAGGCAGAGAAAACAAGTTATGGGAGAAAACTAGCATAGAAAAAAAAGAGCCAAACCTGTGTTTAAATCTTCAGAAGAAAATCTTCCCACCAAAAACTCCCATGTCAATTGACACAGGAACTGGGAGAATTCTTATTCTTGGGCACAAATTTCAAGGCAAAGAAGCCCAGTCCGAGTCTGAGAAACAGCAGAAAAAATGCCTCAAAGAAACAAAACAAAAAGGACGAAAAGAAACCCAAACCCCTATGCTGTTATTCCTCCATTGCTACAGCCAATTCTACAGTGAGAAAGGAAGAAGGAGGAGGATGAAAAATGAAAGTGAAAATGAAAATGGGGTGTGTGAAGAAGAGAAAGTGAGAGAGGAAGAGGCTAAAAAGAAAGCAAATATGGTAGGAGAAATTCTTGATTCATTGCAAGCTGTCTGTCTTTTACTCTCACTCTTCACTCATCACTGTCGTGATGTTTAAGTCTTCTCTACCCCCCGGGGTGGGACCCATAACCACTCCCACCGCTGTCTCCTCCTCCGTCAGTTTTTTTTTTTTCAATATTCACATTTGTATACGCGTATGCAAATGTACAGGGAATCTGTATCTCTGTATGTATTTATTTGTATGTACTTATGTGTTAAATCGATGTTTGATTAATTGAGTTGTTTAAAGTTTAATTTTTTATCCACAACCAATATTTTATTCGTATACAATTCGTACCATTAGTTACAAGACTTTATGTCCATGTTTAGTTCAACTAAAAAATTAGATTAAAATTTAAGTTAAAATTAACAATTAATGTTAATCACACACTTCATACATACACAATGTTTCAATTATACATTTTATCAAATTTTATCAAAATATACTAAAATTTGATTTTTATTCAAATCAAACTGGGCTTACGTGTAACTCACGATTCTCTATATTTTATTTGACAAGCAATATAAAGACATGCTATTTTAGTTATGTATGACATAATATGAAAGGTAGAACTCTCCGCAATTTCATTAGACGTGTGATATAATTACCATGTTCCATATAGATATAACTTAAATAAGTACATAGGCACATTTATTATTTTGTAATTATAATTGTCCCGCAAACAATATTATGTAATACTTAGTATTTATTGCGAACAACGAAACAAAATTCAACAAGAAATATGAATGCCATGCTTCTTATATAGATATCTAAAGTATGTAAATATGCATATTTATTATGTTGTAAAATATATAATACTCTATTTGATACACATTAAAATTTTCATTCTAATTCTTCTATTCATTTTCAACAACACATTCTTCAATAAAATAACATTTTCTATCTTATCAATAACTTTTCCTTCTTTTTCAACTACACATTCTCCATCAATCTACTATTTCAGAATACATTCTTCCAAAATAATGTGGCTCAAATACACCCTTAGGGTGTGTTAGGTAGAGATTAAAATTGAAAAACTAACCGTTATTATTGACTTTTATTACAAGAGTGAGACCTAATAACGGTCATATTTTCAATTTTAATCTAATTTTTAGCTGCACCAAACATGCTCTTAGTTTTATTGTCGAACAATACAACAAATTTGACAAGCTCTATAAATATCTTTCTTCTTACTGAAATAACTAAAACATGACATTCATGTTTATTACATTGTAAATTATTTAATTGTTTCACGAACAATATTATCTGATACTCTATTGTGAAATTATAAAAGAAGGTGTTCTAATTTGTTGTGTGATCCTATTAGTTGCCAAAATCTGATTAGCATTAAATCTGCAAAAGACAATAATTACTGGTGACAACTCAAAATTAGTACTAATCCTACTCAAATATATAGCACTTGATGCTGAAAGTTTAGCCATGACAAATAGTTTATATGCTCAATCTACAATTGTTAACTTTTGCATAACTCGCTCACGCTATGAGTTGGATAGAGAGAAAAATGATTTCTACGTATGCACTTATGTATTCAAGCAACATGGGTGTTTATAAGGATGAAATTGTATTAATTTATCGATCTATTCAGTATGACTTAACATATGACCTTATTTCATTACCTTGTATGATTAGTTGTATCAATTTTGTGTAACAAAATCAAAAGGGTTATAATACAGCTCCCTTTGCATATTAATTATCTTACTTGGCAACTGATGCTGCCTATATTCATGCCTCATTAAATTTGATAGTGTGAGAATTATCAAATGTTTATAATGCAATAACATTTAAAAGATGTAAATATGGTATTTCTATTTACATTGTATTTGTGCAACCATGGTAAATAACATAGAAGCATACGTGGTTCTTGCTCTTACATCTTGAATAACTCAAACCTCCTTTTTTATGAACTATAAATTTTTTTTTATTTCAATGCTTTTAACCCCCTTCTTCGTTGTAGTAGAATACTTCAACCGACGAGAAGAAAAATTGAGGACTCAAATCGCTGTGCAAACCACAACAGCTGATATGGAATTCGGCCACCACGTCAACCCATTTCCCCGAAAAAAACGGTATGAACCCGCCATCTCTCTGACTAGATCAGGTATACCTAGAATCCCGCCGCCAGTGGAAGCAAGCTAGCCCCCTATCGATAATCCGCCTCCTCAGCCAGATGAAGGAGTCGGTGGATTCGCCCAACCAAATCAGCCTGACATAAGGAAAATGCCACATTCTCACTTCTGATATCTTGAATCTTCTGAAGAAAAGATCATTATAGTCAGTCTTAAGTTTTGACCTGTGGTTTTTTTTTAGTAAGATAAAAAAACTGTCGCTAATTGCCCTATAGGTCTTACAGACTGACTCTTCCTAGTGGCGAGGGCCCCTCCTACTCATTGCTAGCGCAAAAAGATAAGATTGACAACTGGGCTAAAAGTTTAAGGAACCATACAGTACACTGGTAGATCGCGAACCACTAGCTTTCCCTCTTTCTAAAAGAACAAAGCTTTTTGATATATTTATTTAACCNTTTTTTTTTTTTTTTGTGTGTTAAAAATAAGATTATATGAGGATCTTAATATTTCGTTATACAAATTAGATTATAAAAAATTTCTTTTTTAGATTGAAGGTCTAATAGTAATTGCATTAAGCTCCCCTCTCTTAATAAGATTGCCAAATTATGGTCTTACTCGATTCAAAAAATAGTTTTAGCTATTTCGTGCAGTCAAACTTGGACATTCGATTTAGAATTAATTAATCTTCTCATACCTCGTCAATAATAAATTTCATCTCTCGACAAGCAATATTGTGAAAGACGTGTTTCAAATTAATAAATTTAATATATTCCTTTTCTCCAATATTTTCAACGGGCCTTACAGCTAAAAAGGCACTAATTAGTTCATAATTGAAACAAATTAACAGAAAAAGTATTGACCAATAAAAGTGAATTCACATCTGCAATTATGTTGCCCTTTGGGCCTGTGCTCATTGAATGATTTTTTTTTTATTTTTTTTTTACTCTCAGCCATTTTTAAACTATCATGAGGTCTACCCTTGCCAACTTTTTCATATGCCTTACTCCCCCTACTTTAACTTTTTGCCTCTTTGCAAGTTAAAAAATAAAGCTCATATCATATATGTATAATGTAACGTTTGACAGTTTGAATATCATTGTATAGTATTACTAGAGAAGAGTGAGAATGTGTGATACATGTATGCGGTTTTGTTCAGTTGAAAGTACTGTACAGGCTCTTAATATTTCTGTAATAGCTTTGACATTATAATATCATCTTAGCGTTTGTTTAAGTTTTATTATAAGTTGTTGAAATTAAAATATGATAGAAATGAGCAGTGGATAAATGAGTTATAGTTGTTGGTTGAAATGTATAGAAAAATTAAAGTTTAATTTTGATATTTAAATTATAAGAAATTTATGATGAAACCCTAAAGACCACTGAAAATATATTTGAGCTAAGCTATTTTTTTTTTCCAAGTGGTACTTGAATGAATTTTGTGAAAGTTTCAACACACTTGAGCTTGTAGTAACTCGATTTTTATGTTTATTTTTGTTTCTTAGTCAAATAGCAGAGTTCGAGCTATGATAAGAACTAATACATTTTACTTTAAACTCTACTTTTCATTTTCATATCAGAAATCTATAAATTGATCTCAAATATCTTAATTAATATTTAAAGCTCGATAGACTACTGATCATGAATACTTTCGAGGAGTGTATGAGGTTTATTCTTTGTTTAGCAGAATTACACGTCAGACCATATTTTCGAAAATAAATAGTTGTATTACATGTTTAGCTCTTTCTTATCATCGCAATTAAGGCTAATTTACGTTAAAACTTTGAAAAAAAAAAGGAAAAAAAAAAAGGGCATACGTAAAGATAAAGAAGCAATCCCAGTTGTAAGAATAGCATCACTTTTTCCCCACTCCCACCACAAAAATAAAAGTGAAAAAATTAGAGATTTTCTTTTCTTTTTATAACTAACTTAGTATGCACTCTTTGAATCGCTTGCTTCTAAAAGGCTTCTCCCTTTTAAAAGACTGATTTGTATAAAACCAAACTCATTTTCACTGTCAAGTATTAAGCTAGGTTCATTATATAGTACACTTAAACCAGTTTTTTACAAGAAAAAAAAATTATTTGTATAATTAAACTAGGGTTAAAATCTCATAAACCCTGTACATTATTTAGTACAGTCTTGCAATCTTTCTAAATAAAGCTTCAAAATAAAATTTTATTATGTTTAAATAACAGAGAAGCCTCTCAAGTATAAAATATTACATTATTACACGTGTCTCGATACTTTCTCAATAAGTTTCAGCTTTGCATTTTAGTGAAAAATAAATATTCTATGCACTATGTCACGGTTTACTAATAAAAATAGAACTTGATTGGTGGCCTAAACGATAAACATCATGCCATAACATTAGTTTGTATGGAGACATTTCTTCAATCGTACCCACCTCTACTTTCATGCCATAATCATAATGGAAATAAAATGTAGAACACTCTTTGCAACTTCTAAAGAACATACTCCAATCGCACAAAAACCTAAATAATAAATTTATTTTCATTGAATATATATTTTGTAAATTATTTAAAACTAAAAATGAAAAAATTGTGAGTTTTCAACTCATTGATTGTGTTGTCACTTCAATATATCCATCTAACTACTACTTAAATCAAACCATGTCTGGTTTAATTTGTCGGTAGATAACAAAAATAGAACATAGAAAATGAAAGGTTGAAAAACTAGAAGCTAGGGGCACACACGAATCCACGTATTTGTTCGATTCACACTTACTTTTAATTATACATTCTTAGTAAAAAAAAATTAAATTGAATTAAATAAAAATTATTTTCAAATTTTTTTATAATTTTTTCCTATTTTTTAATCACAACTAAATAATAAAAAAAAAAAATCTCAAAAATCTTTATCAGATAAGTGTCAAATCAAGATTAAAATTTTCAAAATACTGTTTACTCTAGTTCGTGTAAAATATTAAGCTTCCATTTGAATCAAGATTATAAATGATTTATAGATTGAGTCAAAGTCTTCGCTTGAGCAATTTATAATTTAATTAATAATGAGAAGAGCATTGGATTCTACAAAATGTATAGATAATAAATTAATAATATTTGCCAAGCAATGTAAACATTAATTTCAATCACATATTCATAATTATTATTAATTATGTACACATTTCGTGGTGTCACTACTTTTCCTTTTTATAAATAAATTTCCTAAATAAGGCTAAGAATATCCCTCTCGAATGCAGTTACTCATAGCACTCAATCCCTTATTTATTCTCCATTGGACAACATTATAAATTATTTATAAATAGTCAAACATTATTTCACGTATTTTAATGGACTCATTCACCGCTCATTTCTATTTATTTGCAAAATAATATGTTTATATATTCTTCCCAAACCGAGTCTTAACAATTAAATTCTTTAATAATCAAATGAGTTGTCGTGAACTATTTGTGTGTATTGTCGAGATTTAAATTTTAGTTTAAAATATTAACCTTATTACAACATTTATGATATACTTTTAAAAAAGTTAAACTCGTAATTTTTTAGAGATTGCATTTAATAAATTTGCAAGTTTCAATGCTCAACTATTTAATGAGATATTATATTGCATATTTTAGCTATTGATACGTAAAAATATATTTATTAATTGAAAAAAGGAAAAAAAAAAAAACAATACTGAATATTGAGAAAAGTAAAATAAAGACAAAAAAACAAAAAAAATAGTTAGTGTATAAAAAGTTTTATTTTTTAAATTTAAAAATGTTTTCTATTATGATCAAGGTACGCTTCAAAAATAAAGAATCTATAATGATGCTGCAAAGAGGTGTAGTTTTTATTTGATGTGGGATATATATTTACTCTTGACATATTCGTACAAGATGAGTCCCATTTGAGCATATCAATCTTGAATTCGTATATTTGTTTTCCTCCTAGTCAAATTAAATTGTTCGTTTGAATTTAATGTTCTCTATACCGTAATTCTAATAAAAAAATTAAAATT
The DNA here is from genome assembly GCA_903798255.1 of Fraxinus quadrangulata. Lineage (NCBI taxonomy): Eukaryota > Viridiplantae > Streptophyta > Magnoliopsida > Lamiales > Oleaceae > Fraxinus > Fraxinus quadrangulata. The sequence continues at coordinate 54,640 of CAIGRB010042725.1, forward strand.
TTGAAATTTGAACATCTAAATATGGTATGAGACTAAATATGTGTAGATATCAAACCCTTTATGATATTTCATTATGGGCTGAAATATATCTGAAAAAATATAAATAGGGTTATGATCCCCTATGTGTCATCCCATCAGTACAACAATAACAAGAGAAAATATATTGGAAAAGAAAATCAAGAACCCACAACAAATCAAGAATCAAGACAATCAATCAAGATCAAGAAGCCGTGATCAGAAACACGTAATTCAAGATCCAGTATTAAATAATCATTCCCAATTAATTAAGATATATTTCGTATTTTATAATTCTCTTGATGAGTTAATTGGAGGATCTTAACAATAAAAATAAAAGTATTTTCAATTTATTGAGATTTAAATTTTTTTAAAATCTAACACATTCGTCTCCTTATTTTGTCAGAATGCATATAACATAGTCTAATAATTATTTCTTCAGATTCAATACTTCACCATGCTACAAAGTACGAGGTCTTGAGAAACATAAGATTGATACAATAATGTTATTTTTCATTCTTTTTTAATTAAATTAAATTTAAATTTAATTTTCATTTTATTTTTTTAAAACCTCTTATCACTGTGTGGTCGTTCTTAAAGGATAAAAAACACGCTTTTGGTACTAAGAAAATTGCATTTCTGAACACGAGTTATCCAGCCAGCCCAGAGGCACGTTACGGCGTCAGTAAATTCATATCATGCCACGTTTCCGCGTGGTCCCACAGTCAGAATCAGCGGTGCTCCCAGCTTGGCAATTCCATCGCCAGATAGAAAGCACGTTACACAGTCTTGGGATTTGAGCTTCCATGTCTTTATCCTTTTACACAGAGACATTAATCATACCATCACGGTTAGAGCATTTTCAGTAAGCCCACGTTCGGTACCTATAAAAATCTATGGCTACGGGGTTCGGATTTCGGGGCAACAGTCGCTCCGGATGGAAATCTGGTGATTGGATTTCTGCTTGGTAAAATTTTTAGACAATCAAAGGTCGATACAAATTTATTTTTTACTGTACAGATGACGAATGGATTGGAATATTGGGTTTTGATTTTGTGAAGACATTCATATATTATTAGTTTTGTCGAGGAAGAAGATGAAGGGTAGGGTAGGGTAGGGGGTGGGGTGGGAATTTTTTTTTTTTTCTAGATTTTAATTATTTTATATGGAATAATATAAGACTACCATTTTATCCTTTAAAATTGGGGAAGAAATTGAAATTTTAAAAGTTTGGAATGGTAGGTGGCATATAAAAAGTTTGGGTATAATTTACCCAAAAAAAAAAAAAAATTGGGACCGTAACTGCAATTATTCATTTTTAATTTTGACAAGTTTTACTATTTTTGACGATTAAACTAACAGAATTGGATGATAGGTTCAAATGTTGTATTTCACAGCGAAGGTTTCAAACATGGACGTTTTGTGCTATTTTCAAAAAGTGGGAGGTTTTCCGTTGCATGGCCAATAAATAGGGGTTTTGTATTGTTTAGGTAAAATCTCTCGTCCTATTAATGGATAATTGAAACATGTCTTGTCACATTTTTTAGAATTATTTTAACCAGTTCAAGTTATAAATAAATAAAAATTAGTGATGAAGAAGCAAGATAATATTATGAATCTTTCAAAATATATAAATAAAAAGTGACGTAATTGATTATAAACAAGCATTTCAAGGAAAGTCGTTCGTGAGATGTAGACATTTTCTTGGGGAGCATTGAATGTGAGAATATATCTATCTCGTGAGGAACTCTTGTAACAAAGTCCAGACCAATGGTGATTACATGGATTTAAGTCTCGAAAGTAATTAAAGGTTTGATTCATCGTGACTTTTTCAAATCCTGTAGGTTAATCCTCGTATGGAAGAGAGAATGGTGCAAAATATCCTGTTAAATTATTAGGTGGAACTATTTCAGAAGAAATTAAATAGATTTAGGGCATGTTTGAGCCGAATTAAAATTTGATTTTAATTTAAGTCAAATTCAAATAATCAATATTAACCATATCTTTTATGGGTCCTACATCTTTTCAACCACATATTTTAAAAACTTCTATCACAATCCACAAAAAATTCAATTTTAATCTTCACCAAACATCCTCTTAACATGAATAGTGCTTGATTATACATGTTTTTGAGAAAATATTGTGACTAGTTTTGGTTTTGGATAGGTTTTGAAACTCTACACTTTAAAAACAATTTTTTTTTTTTATTTCTTTTTATCAAATTTTGAAATTTTTAGGAAACTTATCGACAAATTTTATATTGACAAAAAAAAAAAAAAA
>CAIGRB010042753.1:0-10992 GCA_903798255.1 Fraxinus quadrangulata
AAATACTAACTGACTAACAAATTGTTTCAAACTCTTCAGCAACCAATTTGTTAGGATTAGGATAAATGCAAACTAACTTAAGATAATGGATAGCCTCTATGCATCATACGTAAATTCCTATTAGCCCAAAATAGAATCTAAAGGAATAAAATTCTTTTAAAAATTCAATAACCATAGTTTTACTTTAATTTCCTCTAACTTGGTTGTCCCGATCCGAATTGACTTCTTATCTGTCCTAATATGCATGATTAATTATAAGGTATTTAACAAGCCTGATATCGGTATAGTAATTCTCACAATTACAATAATTTAATAATAAATCTTGCGATATTTTACATTCGATAGAAACTAAAAATTTTAACTAAATCACGACTTATGTAAACATAACTTAAAACTTACTATAATTTGTCATAAAATATTTCAAAGGCAAACACGTAATTAACATAGATTAGACTAAGTGTGCTTAATTACATGACACCACTTAAAGCACGTAAATTTGGGAAAAATTTACAGCGACGCGAATTTATTTCTTATATAAATTTGGGGAAAAACTATCGTTTTTTAGATATGAAAATTTTCGGTCATTACACCAATAGAAATGGAAATTTTACATAACTTGTGAAATTTGATAGTAAGATGAGTATTTTTTACTCTTCAAATTTAAAGTTTTAACCAATGCTTTGGGTACCAAGTTTTCATTACTCTCATGGTTTATTATCACGTTGCATACTTTGTTGTTGATGGTGCATTGTGTTCTAAAAATCTTGTTATGCTTCAAATTGGACTTTTCTAAATCTTTTTGATATACCTTCACAGAATTTTTGATAATTTGTGTATATTCAAACTTAGATTAAGGTTTTCACTTGCTTTTATCCTATTTATAATAGGATTGTCCTACATCAAGTTTCCTCTTAGATTAAGGCTTTCACTTGCTATGTGGTGCATAATAGGTTGAATACTAATGACTTCTTGTGGGAAAGGAAACCTAATCACTTGATGTTTTTGTTTCAGCACAACAGTCCAATTTTTTTAGAAGTGTAGTCCTTGTCAATTTCTGAATGTAATATGTTAGATTTTAAGCGCAAAAGAATAGAGAAATCAATACAAGTATTTAACGTGGTTTGACGATGTACCTACACCCACAAGGAGCGAATCAAAGATTTTATTCAGTATGAATAATAGGGTTACATCATTAATATTTATACAAGCCCAAGCCCATACAAGACTTCAGGCCCGTAAAAGAAAATACACATGTACTGTATATGAGCCACATATACAACATAATACAAATATACAATTTTACATGGTTTATCTCCCCATTTCTTGTGGTTGTGACTATTGGGTCTTAGATGTGAGTTCCGGTGGGGTTATGTTATCGGATGAACTTAAAACCATGCAAAACGCTTCCCCTCCCTTATGCCATTGTCTAACATTGAGGACCACCAAGAAAAATATCCGACATCCTATTAATATATCTCTGTTGCTCTTCTTATTACCTTACAAGGATACATCTTTATCTAATAATCAGAATCTCCACAAGATTGGTGGAGATAATATTGTCTGGCATCATTGTCGCGTGAGACTGTTGCGCTAATAATAATACTTTGTACAAATGTTCATCCTTAGTGTACCTACCCTTCTGTGTCCTTGAGAGCTTTTTGTGAACTGCATAATTATACTTTCATCACTTCAATTTGAAAAACTACTTATTTTTCTAGCTACTTTTGTTTTATAAACTATCATTTGCATGGATTTTTTTAAATTTTTTATCTTTTTCTTCACGGGAATAAAAATTACTACCTCAAAAGTATTCCTTCCTGACTATGTTACTGATCATTTTAGTTTTTCTAGCTATACTCGTGCTTCAATATCAATTTTATGGACTCGGCATCAAATATAGAAACAAAGTAGTTAATAGCCCTAGAGATGAAATGCAAGCTGATATCATAAGGGATAATTGATTGGAGAGCCTATGTGGAGACAAAAAATGGTTCCATTTGATGTTAACAAGCTGCTTAGAGCAAGGAAAATCAAATATCCTTGGTCAGCAGTTGATTTGGGATAGCCACTTAGGTGAAAAGTTGTGATTACAAGAAGATGCTGGATAAACCCAAAATTGTGAATTACCTTACTAAAAGAAAAGACAAAAGCTAATGCACCCAGTCATTTACAATCTGTACAAATAAGGCTTGAAGGAGTACTCCGCGTGTCAGTGAACTTGTTAGTCTATGAAGCATCTATGCAATGCAATGGGAAGAAATCCATCCCCATTATGAGTCCTTGATTTGTGATATATCAAAAGTGTAATATCTTATTATTTTGTGCACTTCTCGATGCATGGTGAATGGATGTATAGTCTTGGTTTACACATTATTCTTTGTTGTCCTAGATCTGAATGACTTATCCTCTTTCAGGTTAGGCATCCAAATATCTTGTCGTTTCTTTACAGTACTGAGGCAGAAATTTTAGATGGTTCGAATACAAAGGTTACAATCTACATTGTTACAGAGCCTGTTATGCCCCTGTCTGAGAAGATCAAGGAATTGGGATTAGAAGGCAGCCAAAGGTGTAAATATTGTTATTCCGTTGCGCTTCTTTTTATTTTAACATTTAATGACCCTGATGAAAACAAGTAAAATTGTTTATATGAAATTACACTTACGAGTCACACTTGACAGGTAGTAATATTATTCTTTTTGTTATGCTATGGAGGACATCTTGATCTCTACTTTTATACTCTGAATCTCATAGCTTAATATGACTTCTTTTTATCTTTTTTAATGAAAACTTTTGCAATCTGTATTCCTTAGATATTTATTTATTACAGTTTTATCTGCAAAATTGAGTGGGTAGTTTGCTTTTGTATATTGGAGTTACGATATGTATATTTAATTACATTATTTTTTTTAAGAATTTATAACATTTTGCCAATCTCTCTGAGATATTTTTGTAGTTTCCTTGGGTCTGCTTCTCTTGTATACTACGCTATAAAATCAACTTCTTGTCTTTTACTTTCCTCTTATGGCAGGGATGAGTTTTATGCATGGGGACTGCATCGGATAGCTAAAGCTGTGAGCTTCCTAAATAATGATTGTAAATTGGTATGTAATCAAGTCAAGTTTAGCTGTTATCCATATATTCCAACAGTTGGAGACAAGTTAGCATTCTATTGTTTCACCTTGAATATTTTTTACATGCAATATAATCTTTAAACAAGTTCTTACTTTTGTTGGACTGCATGCATTATTTGTCGATTTCTTTGCCTCTGTTAGCTATATAAATTAAAAGAAGAGGTATTAAATTTAATTACATCTTTTCAAAAAGAGTGATATATTAGTTGCTGAGGCATGAATCATGCCTGATAAAGTTTTCCAACAGAGGTATGAAGCTCCCCCAAGTGCTATAATGCTTTTCTTACCTGTGACCTAACTATAAACCGATGAAGATCTCCATGGAGCCAGATATGGTTTTTGTCTCAGTTCCTAAAATGTTCTAACTTTTTTTTTTCCTCTGCTTCTTATGACTATATGAGTGGTTATTTGTGAATTTTTCTGCTGCAATTTCCTTTATTCATCTGGTTTCCTGCTTTTAGCGATATATATCTAGAATAATGATTTTCTGTTTTGCTACTGCAGATTCATGGTAATGTTTGTATGGCTAGCGTTGTTGTCACTCAAACTTTGGACTGGAAATTACATGCATTTGATGTTTTGTCCGAGTTTGATGGGAATAATGAAGCTTCAGCTGGACCAATGCTGGTAAGTAATGAGTTTGGTGTAACTTTTTTCAGTTCTTTTCAGCATAGTTTGCGGTGAACAAACTCAATTTTGGCTAGCCATTCTGGGGGAGGAAAAACTAAAAATGTTGCAGAGTATAATAATCATTATGAATTAAAATCCTCCCCTCTACTGAATATTCTTTCTACCAAAGATCTTTCCTAATAAAATTGTCCATATACAAAATTTTATTAACTTAGTGATATTTTGAAAAGCAACATGCAAGACGGCATCATGCATGAAAGCATATTATCTGCTAATGAATGTACATGCTGACTCATAATGTTCTTAGTGAAAACATTTACTGTTTCCAATAAAAGAATCTTGTATGTGTTTAATCCTTGCACAACATTTTTTTTTTTTTTTATCATAGATGACAGTTGTTCCACCAAATGGTACTTCTATGATATCTAAGAATACGTTGTAAGAGAATATTCCTTTCTCGTCTGATTTCTATGTTATGGAGAAAGATTGCTGACACATTTGATGAGTCTTGCAGAAAATTGTATTATGATATTTTCATTCTATTAGCTGGTCAGGTGGCTAATTTTGATTTATAATTCTTACTTCATTTTTGACACAGCAATATGAATGGCTTATTGGTTCACAATACAAACCAATGGAGTTGTCAAAATCTGACTGGACAGCTATCAGAAAATCTCCACCTTGGGCTATTGATTCTTGGGGTCTGGGTAAGTGTTCATTTGCCCCCTTACTATATGAGTTCTCATGCAAACAATTTTAACAAATATATTTAGAGACTAAACAATTATTTTTTATGCGAGGTTTTTTTGTCCAAAGCAAAAAATGTCCACTTATAAACGTTTTCGTTTATAAGGCATTCTTTGTACATCAAACGTCTAATTTAACCTTTTTAAAAATGGTCTTCACCTTCCACTAGTCATTTTCGCTGCTCGGGAATCTCCCGAACAGCTCTTGAGTAGTTGGGGTGACTGGGAGGATAGTTGAAAACACAATATGGAGGCAATATGGGGGGATGAGGGTAGACGTTGAAGAACAAGATGACATGTTTGTGAACAAGATGGGGGTATTTTTGGAATATCAACCAATAGGTGGCCATTGTACTGAAAAATTATTTGGCTATTTTTCCATTTTATCTCATCTCTCAAACTTGGTCTTTCTTAAGAAATTTCCTATTTTATAGTATGTAAAATGCAAGAGAATTTTTTTTTTAAATCTTGATTGGCCACGAACTGATGTTGAATATGATTTGAATGCAATAAGCATCTGCATTTGAGATACTGTATCACGCGTCAATTATAGCTGGGTAATTATCTGTAAACCAAAGTCCATACATGGTTTTATACCTCTTATTTTTTCATCTGAGAAAATACAATTACCTTTGCATGGACAAATAAATAGTACATCCCAGTAAACTTGCAGAAGTCTAAGTTTATTGAGTTAAGACCACCTACATTTTTCCATCTGTTTTGGGTGCAATATGTATCTGCCTTTGAGATAGTGTAACACCTGTCTATCAAAGCTGGGTTTTGTTTGTATACCAAAATCCACATATGGTTTTATACCTCTTATTTTTCCATGTGATAAAACTCAAGTACTTGAATGGCATGGACTGGTAACTAGTACATCCGAGTTAATTTCCGAAATTCTAGCGAGTTATGGCCATCTACATTTTTCCATCCATTTTGAGTTCATGTATCAGGGATAGAATCTTGTTCACATGTCAATGAAAAACAAGTGTAGGTTGCAAGGACTTCTTTCCTGTTGACAAAAGGTCACCTTTTAATTGTACTTCAGCACTTCTGTCAGTTGGTGTTCTTTAAGTCTTAGTGGACTCGCTTCAAAGAACGTCTCTTGACTTAAAACGAGCTTCTTGAGTTCAAAAATATATAGAAAAAAGTTTTATTTTTGATTTATCTTAGTTTAGAAGTTATACAGCATTTCTCATAATAATTACTTTCATTTAAATTTTTTTATTATTTCTACTGTGTAATTGGTAGGCTGTCTTATTTATGAACTCTTCTCTGGTATGAAGTTGAGCAAAACTGAGGAGCTACGCAATACTGCTAGCATTCCAAAGGTGATCCTGTCTTTTTTTGTTCTTTCTTTGACACTCCAAAGGTGTTGTTCCTTATTCCTTTTCTTTCTGCCCCTAGAAATTGGCTATGATTCAGTGCCTGGATGTTTGTATATCCTGTATGCTTTATTCAATAGTGTTTTATTTATTGGCTGCTTCAACTATCATTTGAGATGATAAATTCATTTTTGTTTGGAATTGTTCATTCAGTCTCTACTTCCAGATTATCAGCGTCTCTTGAGTTCTATGCCTTCTCGCAGGTTGAATTCATCAAAGCTTCTGGAAAATAGCGGTAAGTTCTTTTCTTTTAATTTTTCAGTAAAGAACCCCACCGGAAGTCGGCCAAAACTCTTTGGGATTTCGGACAATGATCGGGACGTCCGCCTCCTTCGTCCGAACGACGATCCTGACGTCTGCATCCTCTGGCCGGCTCAGCCAGTTTATCCGTTTTTGACCCCTTTTGATTTGATTTGAATATTTTGATGTAGACTTTTAGGAGTTTTTAACTAATTTTTCAAGGTAAATGATGTTTTAAAAATATGACCCAAGTTCAAATATCATTTTGAAAATCAATTTTACCTTTGATCAAAATATTTTATGCAAGTAAAATCAAAATACCTTTTTGGTGCATAAATTAGTTATTGAGCTTTTATCACTCAATACTAAAGATCAAACATTAAATTAATTGATATCATTTTTATTTTTGATAAGTTCAGACAAACAAAGCATCACATTGATTGAACTGGTTTAGTTGAACTCCATGTTCTCTGAACCTTGCTGTATCAACTTTTGCTTATCGTTTTCTCATACATAATGTCTCTAAACCTCCATTGATGGGAAGCATAATTCAAAGATATACCAAATATTTGATGCATGTCATTGACATTTTGTTTTTGATTCATTTCTGGTTTTGTAAACTTTTGTATGTGAATACTTATATATCAGTGTCAATTTGCTCGTCCTTTTGACCATTAATTTATTTGATTTCATAATTCACAATCGAAGCATAATTTTTCTGTGGTAGATCTATGACCACTGGAATTCTCTCATCTTTTCTAATTTTTTTTTTCCCTTTTTTCACTTAGATGACTACTGGTCCTTGAATGCATACATTCTTACTCTCATTAATAAAAATTCCGTTTGAAATAGAAATGAATTCAACATTAACATTGCTGATTCAATTTATTATATTACTATGAATGTGGACATTAAAGATGTCAATATTTATTTGCAGAATATTTTCAAAATAAGTTGGTGGAGACTATACACTTTATGGAAATTCTTAATTTGAAAGACAGTGTTGAAAAGGATACTTTTTTCCGTAAGCTTCCGAATCTTGCAGAGCAGCTTCCTCGCCAAATAGTGCTGAAAAAGGTATCCTGTGGTATTCATAATGGTGAAGTTTTTCCTCGTTTTGAAGTTTAGAAACCATTATATTTTCGGGTTCTTGCAGTTGCTTCCATTATTAGCATCCGCCTTAGAATTTGGTTCAGCTGCTGCACCTGCTTTGACAGCATTGTTGAAAATGGGTTCTTGGCTTTCAACAGAAGATTTTAGTCTCAAGGTTTAAATCTTTCATATCTTTTGGCAACCTTGTATTTCTTTCTTTTACATGCCTGAGCTTTACCATACCATATATTGTGTACTTGTGATTAAACTTGGGTATTTAATTTCTTGATTTGGTATTCCTAACCTCTGTTTATAGGTATTACCAACAATTGTCAAACTCTTTGCATCAAATGATCGTGCCATTCGAGTTGGTCTTCTGCAGCATATTGATCAATTTGGCAAGTCATTATCCTCGCAAGTTGTTGATGAACAAGTATGCAGTCATATAATGACACAATCAAAATATTCAATCTCCTCTATGATTCATTCACAATTTATAATGTAGGATAATGGAGTAGCAGAGAAGTCTAATGTTTGTTTGTCTAGGTTTACCCTCATGTTGCTACCGGGTTTTCCGACACATCTGCTTTTCTACGGGAATTGACACTCAAATCCATGCTCGTTCTTGCACCTAAGGTAAATACCTGTAAAAGGTCCTGTCTGTTTTAATTTAGTTTAGACTTTCAAGGTATAAGATTCTCCAATAGGATTGGGATGCCAATTAATTTTATGAACATGCATTAATTCGACGAATTTGCTGAAGGCCTGAAATTTTTTGTTGTTTCTGTAAGTTGTTAAAGAATTCTTCTCTGTTGATCATTCTTAGATTCTAATCTTTGGACAGGCATGTGTATACACCAGTGTAAAAGTTGATGTTAGAAGCATTTTTTCTGTTCGGATATTTAGAAATATGATGTTTAGTGATTGCTGGCATCAGATTTGTGGGACGAATCAATGGATGCATGGATTATCTGATGGTTGAGCTAGCATCATCTGGTTTTGATTCCTGATACCTCTTAATATTTTTGTTTCTTTTTCCTCTTTACAGTTGTCTCAGCGCACTATATCAGGGTCTTTACTGAAATTCCTTTCAAAACTACAGGTATACATTTATGAGTTAAGCAATCAATGTGTAAATAGACCTGAGATTCCTTTTGCCATCAAAGTTAAATTTATTTGCGAGTTGTGCACATTGATACACAGGATTTGGTTGACTTTTCTATGGATTTAGGTTGATGAAGAACCAGCTATTAGAACAAATACTACTATATTGCTCGGAAATATTGCAAGCTACCTTAATGACGGGGTCAGTACAAAGTTCCTCCATTTTTCCCTTTAACATATCTATAACCTTGAAGAAATAGATTGTTGAGTTAGTCAATGGTCAATTGTCATACATTACTTGGATAAATCAATCTGTGAGAAAAATTGCTGCTTACAAATTCACTACGATGCAGATGAGGAAAAGGGTTCTGATAAATGCATTTACAGTTAGAGCTTTGCGTGATACATTCTCTCCTGCCCGAGGAGCAGGTAAAGCTTGCTCTGTCTTCTTGACCTCATTTTAGGAAAAGTTTAATGTGCTATTGAGTCGATTGTGCCGGGCTGAGGCAACTCTAGGTTAAGACAACAGTCTTCCTTCAGTAACTCCAAATCTCTCTCTTTCTCCTTTCCCAATATAATAAACCCTCTTTGTGCCAGGTATTATGGCTTTATGTGCCACTAGTTCTTACTATGACGTCACTGAGATTGCAACTCGAATTTTACCAAATGTTGTTGTACTCACCATCGATCCCGACAGGTATTCCTTTTATTAAGTAGGATAGTCCTAGTTTTTCTCTTTTGAAGTATCAGATTCTCCTTTTCATTAGAAATTTTATTTCTGAGTTTCACACTTTTATGTTTAAGATAAGACATTCTTGTACATCTTTTTGTGTTTTCCCTTTCAAATATAAAACAATTACTGGTTATGAGGTGGGCCTTAATTATTAAGATAAAACCAATGTCTCATAGAAATGACAAAAATGCAACCTGACAATGCACTTCTGACTGTTGTAAAAACTAAGTGCATGTTTGGCAAAGCTTATAATTGCTTATAAGCTAGTCAAACTCTATTTTCATCTACATATTCTATAGGTCCCACAATTTTTACCTACTTTTTAGCCACACATTTCTTGGGACTCGCTGTTTATAAGCGCTTAAAAACTTAGCCAAGCAAGAACTAAATATATTTTTTCTCAATATGATGCATCCTGTTGATGTATGCAGACAATACAACATACCAGTATAGTGTCCTTGCACCTCTTCTGAATTTGTATTACCGGAAACTATATTTTTGTTCACCTCATCGCTGGAAAATCTATTATCACTTTGTGCTATGAAACTCTCTACGGCATGCTCGTCGAAGGGTCTTATAGCAATGGCTGAGATTTGGGCCTGTGGACTCGAGTCCATGTGGGCTGAATGCTGGATATATTTTTGCATTCTGCTTATTTCCCTGTTTTTAATGGTTTCTTGTCCCTGTAATGCTGTGGCATCAGGTTCTTGGTAGTTTGGTTTCTTACACCGGTACTTGTGTTGTTTTGGTTTCATGTGCACCTTATTTTTGTGATTAATGAGCAACTCATTCTATTAGTTGTTTAGCAAGTATATGTTTTTGAGTCACTCTCCTTTAATTGGCACAGTGACGTTCGATCGAAGGCATGCCAAGCTGTTGACCAGTTTTTACAAATAGTGAAACAATACCATGAGAAGGTGTGTAAATGATTTTTCTGGACTCTTCTTCCAACATGGTGGTGAAAATTATCTGCAGAATTATGAATACTGAGATCATGTGAAGTTCTAGACTTAAGTTGACTAATTCATAACATAATCCAATTTCTCTCTGAACAAAAATAGATTCTGTTCATGTGATACATGCTGTTTTATAAATTGTTTCTTGTCACTAGAGATGTATCCTTTTACCTTGGTTCACCCAGAAGACCTCCTTGACAAGCTGCTTTTTCAACAACAGATCTTTATATCAGATGCATTATCTGAATCATCCTCATATTTTGAATTGAAGTATTTCATCTCTGGTATTAATGAAGTGGATTCTTGGAAAAAGGCTCAATTTTTCTTGTAGTTTGAAATGCATCTCCCAGTGTAACATTTGTATCCATATGCTAGGTGGTTCTTGACTTCTGTTCATTCTTGTTTTTAGCCTGAAAATATGGTATGATAATATATACTTACTTCTTTTCTGGCCATGAAGTTCATTGATATCAAGTTGTAATTCCTTTCCCATCTCCCTCCCTCCTGTTCTCTTCAGATGTTGGATTAACAGTGTCTTTTTTGTCTTTGTAGGCAAGCACAGGGGATGCTACAGGCACTTCGAGCACTGGAATTACATCAATACCTGGAAACGCAAGTTTACTTGGGTAATCTATTTCCTCCTATTCCCAATCAAAAGATTTATTTATTTATTATTATTATTATTATTATTTTTATTATTTTTATTTTTGCATTTTTCAATAAGCAAGGAAAGAGGAGTCCTGTGATCTTTAAATTTATTTTATTTTTGAAACCTAACAGAAACATTTTTATTAAAGGAGATCGTCGGATACCACCGACGTAATGAAACTAGGAATACAATGGACCCAGTATATCGTGTATGGGGAAAATATACATTGAACTCAAAGATTATGTTAACTCTTGTTGACTTGAAAATGATACTCTTCGCTTCAAAATTTTAGTTGATGCTTGCTAATCCTGCTATCTGATTGAACC
>CAIGRB010042771.1:3367-17971 GCA_903798255.1 Fraxinus quadrangulata
TAATATTATTTAATTTAATTAATAGAAAGTCAATATACAAGGCATTATCTCAGGTAATGGAGCCAAACTCACAAATGTTTTTATTTGCAAATTACCATATTTTATTTATCTAAGAATGGAAGTCAAGATTTTACTAATTTAAATCCAAACAAATTATGTTCTCTCATTTTGGCATGTGCACATGAACGGTGGATTTTTCTTTGCAAAGTGATGTGTATATGTGTAGATAAAGAGGATTTGGAATTTAAATCCAAACATATTCTCTTGTATAATAAGCTTGTTTGGTCTTTTTTTTTTTAACATTTATTTTAAGTCAAAAGAAAACATACACCACTATTATTCATATTCAAAGTTTTATTTAGAATTTTGAGTGAAAGGAGTGCAACCTGTATTTTAATCCTATAAAAAATTATTTGATCTATTGAAGGTAGGATACCATGTGCAAGTTGGTCCGTCCTTGCAATATTATAATTTTTTTACGTAATTTAATTCATAAAATACTAATTGACCTGTGGGTCTTATGAAATGTGAGATTTCCTTCGGGTTTTCTTAATTGTTTACACAGAAATATGTTAGAGCATTCGATTGATCTCCGACTACTCTCGATGAAATGGTGGTATGGAATATCATAAATTTATGTTTAAAAATTTATTATATTATTTTGGACGCCCGTATCCTACTGAGTTTAAATTACTCATTCCTTCAAATTTTAACTTTTCATGTTAGATCGGTCAACGTGGATGGTGGTTGAGCGGTGCGCGGGTGGCCCAAGTAAACTTTCAAGAAAACATTAATCAATAAATTTTGTTTAAGATATTTTGTGCTTTTCTTTATTCCTATTAAATGTTCTAAATTTTTGTAACTCTATATTTAATTCAGTATATGAAGGCTCAAATAAATTGAGGGTTTAAATTTTCAATTAAATATTTTCGCTTCAAGTTTGATCATGAAATGATATCGGTAACACCTCAAAATTAAGTCAACAAAGTTTGTGGTGTTACATCAAATCACAATGTTTCATGTCAATCAAGGTTTGATCGGTTGCAAGGAAGGGTTGACTTAAGATCATTGGAGTATTCCGATATTCTATATTAAGAACAATAAAGTCCGTCACGAATATCAGTTTTTGAACTTTGATGAGTACATCCTCAACCTTGCCTCTTGGATATTTGATGTTTCTATCTGCTAACTGCATTGACACATTCATTTCTTTTACTTCATCAAGTCTGAATTTCTTGTATACAAATAAAGGCTTAACACTTTCACCTGTATCACATAAAACACTAAAAGAAAAAACTTGCCTAGTGATAGAGGTAAAGTTAAACTCACTGGATCTTTAAGTTTGGGAAATAGTTTATTTTGCAGCCTTGCTCTGCTCTCTTCTATTAATGCCACAACTTCAAATTTCAGAAGCTTTCTTTTGTTGGATATCATGTTTTTCAAGAACCTTGCATAGATTGGAATCTGTCTAATTGTATTCATTAACGGTATGTTGATGTGAAGCTACTTTAGCACATCCAAAAACTTCTCAAATTGTTCTTTGAGCTTTCTTTTCTACAATCTCTAAGGAAAGGAGACACGAGGCATGTAAGTCTTGAAAAAAACGGTTGCCTTAACCTGTGAATTATCTGACTTTAGATCTGGAACTATTTTTTATGGCTGTTCAAATTGATCCATTTTCTCTTCATCTGTGGAAGGTACATTTTCATTTGATACCAGATGCCTCTTAACTATAATTTCTAGAAGTTGAACCACACTCCACGAAGTAATTGCTTCAATTAGCTCATTCTCCACATTACTTACTACCATCACTTGCTGTTGGAGATTTGTCTCGGTATCGCTTAAAGAAGTTCCTTACTATCTTTCTGAAAGTGCCTTGACTATTTGTCCCATCCAATTCTCTAAATTTTTTATAGTAGCCCCTTAAATTTGCAAAGTCTTAATAGTCATTTGCATGTATTGAGTTGTTATTTTAGCCATATTGGTAATGGTTTCTTCCAATGAAGATTTATTTTCGACTACTGAAAACTGCTACATTCTAATGTGGTGCACCTTGAGCGGTCTAGGTATTGCTCCGGAGAAGTTACGATGATTTTTCCAATTTGAATTGTACGTATTGGAATAGAGATTATTATGCTGCCTCTGTAAATTATGCATGTAATTCAATTCCTCAACTAATTCAGCAAAAGGACTTTCCACATTACAATCTACGCTGTCATGATTTCCTCCATAATGGATGCATCCCGGTCTAGCTCATTCATTGTCTGATCAGTAGTCATATGGTCTACCATTTTAGCTAGTGCTAAAATTGCAGTTAGTGTGTCTACCTCATATATCCCGACAACTTTCTTTCCACCAGATCTTTTTGTTGATCACAATATACTAGTGTATATTAGATTCTCCATGATTTTATATACCTTATCCATTGTCATTTTTCTATTTGACTCATCATAGGCAGAGTCAACATTAGCATTGTTAGTCGGATTTAATACAATGTAAAAGTACTGGACCTAGAGCCATTTTTGCAAATTGTGTTGTGGATACTGTTGAAGCAAACCTTTGTATCATTCTCATGCCTCGTAATAGCATTTCAAATCACGCTAAGAAAATGTAGTGATATCAACTCTCAACTAGGCAATCTTTTTTTATGGGAAGTGTTTATTCTAGAATTTTTCATCATATTGTTCCAAGTTGTGATGCTTTGAGGTGAGAAAGTGTCCAACCATTCCCTAGCTTAATATTTTAAAGTGTATAAAAAGATTCTCAGCCAAATTGCTTCATTAGAAATTCCCGAATATTCAATTGATGCACACATATTCAAAAATCTCGAGATGTGAGCATTTGAATTTTCAGTGGCTTCCTAAAGAATTGTAAAGCATGCTGGAACATGTTTATTACATCCGTCCTCAAATGAAAATTAGCTTGCCAAATTCTGGATCTACTTTCTACAATTGGCAGAACCATACATTATCCCATCAGTCTCTTGTTTTCATTACTTGCAACTGTAACCGATGTACGGCATTATCATTCACCCCAACGATCTCTTGATTTATATGTCTTCTATCATTGGTTCTTTTTTTTTTTTTGCTTCTATCATTTTTTTTCTCAACCTGAATATTCCTTTGATTTTTAGGTCAAATGGAACAAGATTACATTCCCTCAAACTTTGCATGCAAGATCTTGAAAAGAAGAGAAAACAGTGTAATTTTTCTAGTAATAGTTTGAAACTAAGAAAGCAATTAAAATTCAGATTAAAGCTAAAACTAACTAAAACTAATTAATTATTATAGGTCTCCGACGACGACGCCAAAAACTTGATCGTTAAAATCTGCAAGTGTATGATATCAAAAGGAAGTAATAAAGTGATAAATAGGATACCATTCCCACGAGGAATACATACTTAATCAAGGATAAATTAATAGTTAACTTAATTGAATAGCAAAGCTTGTTTTATCGAATTTATCTAAATTAACTATCTAAACTAACTTTTCTAATGATCAAATTATGAATGGTTTTTGTTTTTTGTAATTTAGATGGAATGATTACTAAGACCTTGAATCCACTTTATTAATGCGTTCCAATGTAATTCAATAACATGACAATATATGTATATTCTTGTTGATCAATGTTCCACAGTTAATTAATAGTCTCTCTTGATAACTATTAAATCTATCCTCTCATGTGACCTTCCTATATCTCGATGAAAAATACAAACTTGAAAGCATACATTAAAAATGCTAGAACATCTATAGAAATCAGGCAAAGCATAGAGATATATCTATATCCCTTATCGGAGTTTACAATGGTTGTTATAACGTGCTTTTTATTCTATTGTATCTCTCGATAATAATAAAATTCACAAAAAATTCCAATTAGTGACCAATTAATTAAAAAGCATTAAGTTCTATAACAATTTTCCAAGAAAAAGACACATATTGGGTATCACATTATTGAACTTTTATTAAAATATCATAGCAATGGTTCATTAATGCCTTCTAATAGGAATTCTAGCATAATATTGCAAAATTATAAGAAAACATGACCTGGATTTTAGATTGATGAAGGAGGAGAGGATGAATCTTAAGCTTCTTAAATTTCTTAAATTGTTTTTTTGTTGAATCCCTTAAATCTTCTTCTTGGTTCCCCAAAAATCTTGATTTGATCTCCAATTGATGATAATCTTGCAATTATTTTAAAAGTCGTGCATTACATGTTACGATTTTGTCTTCTCATTTATTTTTCTCATAAATATACACATTTCGAACTTCAGGTTCAAAAACTTCAAGTTTCTCTAATAAGTTCAAATTTATTTGGATTTTGTCCTTTTAATGGCCAATCATTACTTTACTTCGACGAATTTATTTCGATTTCTCATTATTCATAATATGAAGTGATACATCACATGCAATAGTA
The DNA here is from genome assembly GCA_903798255.1 of Fraxinus quadrangulata. NCBI lineage: Eukaryota > Viridiplantae > Streptophyta > Magnoliopsida > Lamiales > Oleaceae > Fraxinus > Fraxinus quadrangulata. Next base: position 7,781 of record CAIGRB010042771.1, read on the forward strand.
TTGTCAACAACTTTTTCATTTCGATTCTATTTTCATAACAACTTAACTTATTGAGATATCTCAATTTTCAACATTTCATGTACTTGACCTCTTATGGAGTTTTACATTTTGTCATGTCTATATACTCTGTTAAATTGTATGCCTCCTAATTGTGATCATCTTTTTTTTTTTTTAATTTGTTCCATATTCTTTTGGAGATTTTTAACTTAGAATCGAATGTATTCATGCTTCAGACGTGTCTTAGATATATCAGATATAATGCTAAACAATTGTCCTCCTAAGACATCGCTTTCGTGTTGGAGCATTTAAAGATGGCATGTGAAATATTGTTAATCTTTTTAATTGATAAATGCATTTAAATGAATTATCTTTCGAACTTGTAGTTCAAATTATCTTTTGCGTGGATGTAGATAATATAATGATTCTTTTATGCAATATTTTCAGCTCCTTAATTTCTCCCTCTAAAGATGAGAAAATAGTTCAATCAAATTTAAGTCAGCAAATCGCACTATAAAATAACACTATTTGGGGTTTAAGATATTTTATAAGAGTTCAAATTCTTAGCATTTTTAATATCTATTTCATTGCATTGTGGTGTAGTAATTATAGATATATTTCACTTTCAAAAAATCATTATATGAAAAATATTAGGCTTTGACCATAAGCCAATTATAATAGGGAGAACTTTGATATTGCATGATGCGTAATAGCATTCCCTAAACAAAAATGAGAAGTGTTTTGTTTTCAATAGTAAAGGTTAAGAAATTAATTTGGGGTCACTTAACAAATAATAGTGTTAAAACCATTTATTATCATCCCAACAGACACTTAAAATGTTGAGATTTAGGATCACTAGTATTAACAAGACATACCGTCTTCATTGTGCGAACACCATGCAATCATCTTGTAGATGTATCAAATCTATTAGATACAAATAATATCTAGATGGTCAACATGAATGGTGATGTGGCCCCTTTTATCGCGCAATTAATTTTCAGAAAATATGAATTTATTCCCAACTTTAGCTAGTAATGGTAGATGATCAACTCAATGAAGAGTACAAGCTTCAAATAGAAAATTATTGGATTGAAGTTAATATTTATTCAAATCATTGTTAATCTGGTGATGGTCTACTGGTCATGCCAAACAACAAGATATTTAGAATTATTTAACTTCTTGTTCAATACAATGTTTGCTTTTCAAGTGTACCAATATTAGCTTAAAACTTTTTCCTCTCTTTCAGGGAATAGTGATATATAACCCGTGTGTTGGTCATTTTATAGTCACAATTTTATTAAGTTTTGTGACATTCAATAGTAGATCAAATATTTGTAAATTAAAAGTATTGACTTGACGTTTTAAGACCCACAGAAAGTAAGTACATAAACATTACATTCCAACAACAAATGATCAATTAATTATATTAATATGACGTAAATGGTTAATGTATATTTAATGACATGCGGAATTTTAATTTGACGTAATCACTTGCAAATTTTGATGTTCGGAAAAAAAAAATTACATCCCAAACATTATAAAATATTTGTACGGAGAATGACAAGATCTATTACAAATCAAGACTGTTGGATATTGGCTGGCTTTCTATTATAATCATTTGGGCTGTCTTGTTTTGTTGGCCCTGTTCTGTTATAATATTTGGGCTTGTACTTGTTACGTGGGCCAACTGGTTTGTTGCTCCATTTAAGTGGTATAATATTGGCTCTACACTCGGCTTATCTTGGACCGTTGGATTAAGGGATGTGAAGGGTTGCCTTTAACCCATTATATGGACTCTTCGATTGATAGTTTCATTCATTCTCTTCTAGGGTTTTCTCTCTGTCTTCTCTCTCGAGTGGTTTTCTCTGTAATTGATTCTTGAGATCCTTGGTGTGTGATATGTAATATCTTAGTGATATTCTTGAGCGTATTGTGTATATGCTAGTATAGTGGAGTGAAAGCGTGTATATGAGAGGCTAGAGAGAATATTGAAGAAATCGAAGATTTATTTCTTCATACATTTGTAAATCTGAACTTTGTGATTTCCTTAGTGGATTCGAGCTTAATCTATGTGGTAAATGTTCAATGGATGAGTAGGCTATTTAGCTGAACATCTGGGCTCCAAAGGGGGCGAAAAATTCTTCGTGTTCTCATTTTATAATTCTGAGATTTTATGATTTTTGTTTATTATTACAAAATGTTGATTCTGGACCAACAATATATATACATACATGGTAGAAAACAACTTTCACTTCAAGCAGCTAAGAAAGGAAAATATTGGAACTTGCATTCATATTTCTTTCAAAAATTCGTTTGATCTATCGAAGTAAAATACATAACATGCAAATGGTTCGTTTCATTATGCTTTTATGTATTCAATTAAATATGCATGAATTGCCTATGGATCTTTGTGTTCGACCTACAAAATATGAACTATTTTGAGTTCTTTGTAACGAAATGTGAAATTCTTTGAGACGTCGAAATGATTACGTAATGGGTATCTTGCTTGATCACCGATATAGTTTATATGAAAAAGTGGTATGAAGTGTATATTTTATTTTTATATAATCGTGTATGGAAACTGCATGTATATTATTGAGTATTTTTAAATGCTCACTCTTACAACAATTTACATGTTAGTCCAAACTGTGGTAGGATGGTGATGCGGGGTGTCAGAGAATTTGAAANTTATCTAAGATCTCACTGAGGGTCTGTGAATCTGAGGGAGTAAAGGATCAAAAGGGTCATCACCCCTTAAACCAGTCAAACTAACAAGTTTGTGTAAATCTTTGCTTGTTAATCATATTGTGAGTTCTGTTATTATTGCTTGTTACACTGTATATACTGTTGCACTTTGTGTGGAACATAAACTTGAATACTTTTTGAGTCTGTTTGTAATTATGACTACTGCACATAAGTTTGAAGTAGAGGTTTGGAGAGGGACTCGGGATTTTAGCTTGTGGCGTCAGAAAATTAGGGCTCTGTTGTTACAACAGAGATGTGCTATTGTTATTGATGGTACTTGGCATGTTGAGTTTAGTGTTTATAGGAGACAAGAGTTAGATGAGATTGCCTAGAGTTCTACTTTTCTTCATCTATCTGATACTGTGATTAGAAAGGTTGGAGAAACTAAAAATATCTAGAGTCTTTGGGCTAAACTTCAATCTCTGTATCTAACTAAATCCATGCCAAACAAATGCTACCTGCAAAGACAATTCTATAACTTCAGATTTGATCTCTCCTCAAACTTAGAAGACAATATTGATAAATTCACAAAATTGAGGATCTGGAAGTTGTTGCTCTGTTAAATACCTTAGGTGATAGGTACAGAGACCTAAGAAATGCCTTAGAGTATGGGAGAACTAAACTTACTATTGATATTCTTTAAGGAACAGAGAACTGGAATTGAAAACTGAAGCGAAGAATCCTAAGTTTGGAGAATGATTAAATATTAGAGAGAATGTTAACCAGAACAAGAAAGGGAAACAATGTAACTACAATTCTCTTAAGAAAGGGAAATCACAATTTCCTAAATTCAGAACTCATAACAAGAATCAATCCAAATCTAAGATGTAAAACAGAAAATTCTACTATTGTGGGAAGATTGGACATCTTATAAAAGACTGCTTTAAGAAGATATCTGATATGAAATCTAAATTCAACACTGATGGGTCTACAGACATTGTTTGCAATGATGAATCAGATATTCAAGGGGTTGTCCTTGTTACTACAACTAAAAGGGGTCTGAATGAGTGGGTACTAGAGTCTGGCTTTTCCTTCCACTTGTCCTGTTAAGGAGTGGTTTACTGACTTTAATGAACTTGGTGGTGGTCAAGTTCAAATGGGAAACAATATGACTTGTCAAATTAAAGGGATTGGAAATCTTAAACTCTTACTGGACAACAATTATACTCTTGAACTACATCAAACAAGATATATTCATGATCTTCAAAGAAACTTAATCTCTTTTGGGGCAATTGGATGATAAATATGAAATAAAAATTCACAGAGGTCTTACCCAAATTAGTCTTAACTTAAAACAGATAATTTCCTCTCCTAAATACAATGATATTTTCATACTACAAGCTGAACCTTTAGTTGGAAACAGCTCTGTAGCTATGAAGACTCAGGCTGACAAAAACTTGATTTGGCATAGGAGATTAGGCCATATTAGTGAAAAGTGATTGATGATTTTGAACAAACTAAAATGTTTTGGAAAAGATAATATTGAAAGTCTCAAATTTTGTGAAGATTGTGTTGTTGGAAAAAAAAAAGTAAACAACCTTTCAAAATTGGAATTCTCAAATCCACTTCTATTCTTGAGTATTTACATGCAGTCCTATGGGGACCTACTTCAGTAAGTACTTTAAGTGGTTTCAAATTTTTCTTATTAATTGTAGATGATTTTTCAAGAAAATTTTGGACTTTCCTTTTGAAAAACAAATCTGATACTTTTCAAAACTTTAAGCAATGGAAACTTATGATTGAAAATCAAACTAATAAAAAGGTTAAGGCACTTAGGACATATAATGGCTTGGAATTCTCCAATTATGAATTTGATACCTTTTGTAAAGAATGTGAAATTCTAAGACATAGAACAGTACAATACACTCATCAACAAAATGGTATTGCTGAGAGGATGAATAGAACCTTATTGGAAAATGTGAGATGTATGTTACTCAGTTCTAATCTTCCAAATTTTTTCTAGCCACTTATCTAATAAATATAATTGCTTCAAGTGCTATTGATTTTCAAATCCCTAAACACTTATGGTCCGGAGAATCTCCTAGTTATCTCAAATTAAGGGGTTTTGGTTGTCCTTCATATGCCCATCAAGATGCAGGCAAACTAGAACCCAGATCCCAAAAATGTATTTTTTGGGGTATGGAGAAAAAACAAAGGATTATAGACTATGGGTAAGAAAGAAGAATGGGTATAAAGTCATAATCAGTAGAAATGTTGTATTTGATGAACATCAATTTCCATGTAAAGCTTTCTCAAGTTAGAATACTGATTTTCCAACTCTGATTAAAGAAACCATCCTGGAAAATCAAGACCAAAGCAATTCTAAACCTGAATTTGATTGAGGTGGAGTCTACTCAATCTGCAACTGATTAGTCTCTAAATGAATCTAAAACTGAATAATATTCTCAAGATGTATCCCTTGATAACTATCAATTGGTCAGAGATAGAGGTAGAAGGAATAGGATCCCTTCTACCAGAATTAACACTGATGAATTTGTGACATTTTATTCTGTACTGGAATTTGTCAATTCTGAACCTGTGAATTACGAAGAAGCTATAAATGGCAAAGATTCTAAGTTTTGCCTGGAAGCCATGCAAGAGGAAATTGATTCTCTTCTTAAGAACAAAACTTGGGTTCTAGTAGATAAACCTAAACATCAAAAGATAGTGAATTGCAAATGGGTATATAAAATTAAAGAAGAAGAACAAAACTTGGGTTCTTGTTGATAAAACTAAAGATCAAAAGATAGTTGATTGCAAATGGGTTTATAAAATTAAAGAAGGTGAACCCAATACCTTGGGAAAAAGGTACAAGGCTAGACTTGTTGCTAAAGGATTCACACAAAGAGAGGATATTGATTACAATAAGATTTTTTTTACCGGTTGCAAAATATACATCTATCAGAATTCTACTTGCTTTGACAGCACATTTTAACTAGGAATTAGACCAGCTTGATGTTAAAACTGTCTTCTTAAATAGTGACCTTGATGAAACCATATACATGCATCAACCAAAAGGTTTTGAATTATATTTAAAATTTGCACAGGTTTGTTTGATAAAGAAGTCTCTTTATGGCCTAAAATAGGCTCCAAGGCAATGGTATAAGAAATTTTATTCTTATGTTCAGAATTTGGGCATCTCTAATAGTAACTTTGATTCATATTTTTTCTATAAAGGTTCAGGTGGCCCTGAATCTATTTACCTACTGCTATATGTTGATGATATCTTTCTTGCCTATAAAAATAGATCTGAAATTGAGTATGTTAAAGGAAAACTTAAAACTAAATTTGAAATGAAAGATCTAGGTGAAGCTAAAAGAATTTTATGGATAGAAATCAAAAGAGATAGAAAAAACTGCATTTTGTATGTGAGTCGAAATTCTTATGTGAATAAAGTGCTTGAAAAGTTTGCTATGACTGATTGCAAATCTGTAACCTTGCCTATTGCAAATCACTTTAAACTTTCTAGTGTGCAATCTCCTAAAACTGATGAAGAGCATGATAGGATGTCCAATATACCTTATGCTAATGCTATTGGCTCTATTATGTACCTTATGATATGTACTAGACATGATCTAGCTCATGGGATAAATATTCTTAGTAGATTTATGGTCAATCCTAGTGAAACACATTGGATGGCTATTAAATGGATGATGAGATACTTAAAGGTTCAACTAATTTGGGTTTAAGTTTCAAAGATGTAATGAAGGTGTTATTTTAAAGGGCTATACAGATTCTAATTTTGCTGGTGATTTAGATAGGAGGAGATCAACATCTTCTTCTGTGTTGACTCTTTGTGATGGTTGTGTGAGTTGGAAATCTCAATTGCAAAAGATTGTTGCTCTTTCATCCACAGAAGCTGAATATATTGCAGCATGTGATGTTGTTAAAGAAGTTCTGTGGCTGAGAGGTCTTTTAAATAAGTTTGGTTTTATAAATGAAATGGTCAGAATATATACTGATAATCAAAGTGCAATTCACTTGAGTAGAAATCCTGTTTTTCATGATAGGACTAAAAATGTTGACATTAAATTCCATTTTGTTAGAAACATGTATGATAAAGGTTTGATTAGCTTGATTAAAATACCTACTGAGTTTAATCCTGCTGACTTTGGTACTAAGAGTTACCTTTAAACAAATTCAGGAAATGTTTAAAACTGTTGAATATCAACTGAAGCTAATGTTCTTGTTAAGTTTTTAGTTAGTTTAATTTTTGTTAATTATCAATTCTAATTGTTTTTCCTTTTACAGGTATGTTAGAGCAAACGAAACCAAATAAGTTAGGTTTGAATCCACAAAGGAATGATCAAAATAGTTCGGCAAGGTGGAAAATGTTGGATATGGGCTGCCTCTCTATTATAATCATTTGGGTTGTTCTATTTGTTGGCCCTATTCTATTATAATACTTGGGCTTGTGCTTGTTACTCGGGCCAACCAATTTGCTGTTCCATTTAAGTGGTGTAATCTTGGCTCTACACTTGGCTTATCCTGGACCGTTGGATTAAGGGATGTGAAGGTTTGCCTTTAACCCATTCTCTGGACTCTTCGATTGATAGTTTCATTCATTCTCTTCTAGGGTTTTTCTCTATCTTCTCTCTCGAGTGGTTTTCTCTGTAATTGATTCTTGAGATCCTTGATGTGTGATTTGTAATATCTTAGTGATCTTGAGTGTATTTTGTATATACTAGTGAGTGGAAACCTGTACTTGTGATAGGCTAGAGAGGGATTCGAGCTTAATCTACGTCGTAGATGCTCAATGGGTGAGTAGGCTATTTTAGCTGAACATTCGGGCTCCCAAAGGGGGGCAAAAAACTCTGTGTTCTCTTTTATGATTCTGTAATTTTATGGTTTTTATGTTTGTTGTTCAAAAAGGTTGATTCTGGACCAACAAAGACCTAAGACAATAATTCATATGTGGTTATGTGAAGCAGTAACTTCAAGTTAGAAAATAAATATTTTGATAAATTAATTTATAATCAAAAGGAGTTTAAGTACTACTTTAATCGACTAGAAATAGTTTATCAATATAATGTTTCAAACTTTAGAGAAAATAAGAGAAACATACTTTAGACTAACTACTAAATTAAAATAAACTACTAAGATACTGAAAAATAAACTAGTCAATATTATTGAACACACTGCCTTGATCAAATGATCAATATTGTCATTTGGTCAACAAAAGAAAATCAAAGATTTCTAAGTGAGTCACATCTGGACTGTCATAATCAGCGAAATTTGTCTCCAGTTTTTGTTTTGCCTTAATTGATTTTTGATAAAGATCCACAAGATGTTTTACCATACGACAAATACGTGCTCAATACCCTTTTATTCCACATTTAAAGCAACTTTCTTTAAGCTTTTTTATTTTATTTTTTTTATTTTATTTTTTGGTTTTTTTTATATGCTACTTTCGTTTGTTTTGTGCCTTTTAAAATTGATGTCTTATTGCTGATAGTTTTGTTAATTTTTTAGTTCATTGTATTTTCCACGTCCGTGGCCACGTCGTTATCTTGATATTGCATTTGCTTCAATCAATGTAGTACAATTTGGTTCAGGCAATGATACAGAACCAGTTGTACATAACTCATGACTTTTCATCAGCAGTTTATTATTTTGTTCAGCTCCAAGCAGGCATGATATAAATACTGCATATTCACGATATTACTGTTGTAGGAGCACATTCGAAACATGAAATGTAGATTAAGTTTTCTCCAACATATTTTCATCAATGATTTTTTTCCACACAAAATCAATTTTAAACATATCCTGAACAGTTTAGAATTGTACTTACAAACAGTTTTAAAGTCTTGTAAGCGAAGATGCATCCATTCATAACAAGCTTTGGGGAGGACTACAGTCTTCGGTGGTCAAATCATTAAGCCAATTTTTTTCAAAGAACTTGTAGATCATTCACATTGAGGTATTCGACTTTTAATCCATCATGAAGATGGTGACAGAAGAAGATAAGTACTTCTATACGATCCTGCAGGAATTTTTTGTTTTCTTCTTTTATTCTCTCTCCCAAATACTTTAAGACAAGATGAACCTCAACATCGGGACCCATGACTGATAATTTTGTCAGATATGTCGACTGCAACAAGCTCACGTTTTGTGATGTTTGTCATTTGATTAACCACATAATAATGCAAAAGAAAATACATTTAACTTATAAGAATTTGATTAAACGTTATATAATCTTATAATGATCAATCACGTAGTCAAACTAATCAATGTCCACATGAAATACTTGTATTTTACTATTGGTTTTCAAGAGAAATATGTCAATATTATTTTGGAATATTGAAAATTATAATTCATACTCGGAGCAATCATATACTATTATAATAAATTAATAAGGATTTATTCTTCAAGAGTAAAAATATAACTTATGTTAGATCGAATTTAATTATACACTTCGGTAGCAAATAAAATCTAACTGAATATATGTAAATAATAGTGTGCTACTTCAGTAGCAACAATATTTTATAAGAGTACTAAATTCATAAATTATACTATATATTAAAAAGAATAAGAATATCATGATTAATCGAACGACAAACCAGAAGAAAAAAAAATACAAATACAAAATCAAAAATTAAAAAAGGTATGCATTCAAAATTAACGGAACCTGCACGAGTACCAATTATTTTACCAATATGAGGGACGATTATGCTAGATGTATAGGGCCACGATGGCCATGTACATGTATCTTTATCCTATGAGGGATCTACTTCGTGATTCTTATTTGAGGGAAATTTTGCTCATGATTGTTATTCGCAGGCACAGAACATAGACAATTGCTGTAGGTAAAGTTGACGTACATTAACACACACGCACACAGATATATATATATATAGGCACAGAACAGACAATTGCTGTAGGTAAAGTTGACGTACACACACACACACACACATATATAAGGTTGACGTACATACAAGACTTGGTTACCGCATTAAATACATACAAAAACATAGAAAATTGCAGTAGGAAATCTGGCTACTGCATTAAATACAAGATTCGTGCAGCACCAGCAGGTAAGGTTGACGTACATTAAACATGATATGCAAAAAATAATTGCAGTAAATTTGATATGATACCTATGTTGAGTTGTGGGATTCAAAACTAGAAGGAAACCAGAGAAAAAAAGACAGAGAAAATGGAGGGAAGATAGGAGAACACTGATGCATGAAATCACGTTTTCCTTCACTGAATTGATTACTGAATTTTACAATTGATACAATATTTATACAGAGAATTAATCAGCTAACTAACCAACAAAATGAATAACAAGAATAACTAACTTAACTAACTTGAATTTCAACTAACTAACTAACTTCATTTTCCAGCTGGTTTTTCTTTCCATTTCGATTTCTCTTCATTCCGTTTTATTTCCATGCTATCAATGAGATGTAAGACTCCAACACCCCCCCCCCCCCCCCCCCCCCCCCC
>CAIGRB010042771.1:25008-39514 GCA_903798255.1 Fraxinus quadrangulata
CTTGTTCGTGAAATTTCACAAGTGTACGGATCGTGACAAGTAATAAAGTAGATTTATTAAATCCGAATATCGTCCCACAGAGACTACTATCTACCATAAATTTTTAAACTAACCTATCTTCAATTTAAATTAAAATAGTAACTAATGATCAAATCAAGTTTTGTTTTCAAAGCGAAATACTATTAAATAAATAACAAACTTAAATTAAACAGGAGATAAAATTATGTGATTGGTTAGTTAAGATTTCCAATTTCACTTAGGTTATTTATCATACATCTAATTCAAATTTATTCAGCCATCTTTCATATGTGTCAACGATCGAATTAACCTATAGTATTTAGTAATCTCTCAAGCAACACTAATTCTATTCATATGCCCGAACTTACTATATCTCTATGTAAATCCACACACATGAACGCATTTATCTATAGGAATTCAATAAAGATCATATAGCTTATAATTATCTCTCGATCTCTTATAATGTCTATGTCAATTATTGCACGAGCTAGAAAAATACATCACCTCTCGGTCTCAATATTATCCCTAAATCAATTAATTATTGCGCAAACAATTAAAGCATTAAACACACAATAATTAATTAACAAGTATTAAAATGGCATGAAAAACTTAAAATTAAATATATAATAAAAACCTAAGTTACATCATCTATCCTAAGATAAAAATATTCAGCCACTCATAATGTTGAAATGAAATAGGTAAAAGTGGAAAGACATCACCAAAAATTGACAAAACGTGAGAATTTCTGGTATTTCTTCCCAAAACTGCCAGTCTTCTATGCGTGTGTGTATAACGTTTCAGCTTCAGTTTTGTTTTCTCTTCCCAGAATTCAGCCGTAATTGTTGACTATTTCGTCTCCTCTTTCTCATGTGTTGTATGTATATATATTAATAACTATTGCAACATTTTCCTTTGTTTCAACAAAAACTGCCCACTGTGCTGAATAAACTTAATTTCAACTCCAAATTAAATTCATTCTTCTTTCCAAGTCCAACAACTTTCATATAATGCTAGTTAATCATTGAAATAAATTTATTTGTGCAGCCCATGCCAATTTAATCCTCGCACTTTGTATTTTTTCCATTTTCCCGTTATTTTTTATTCTTTTCTTCAATTCTTCATAAATTATGAAGTTTTTACCTGCAAAATATAATTTAACATAAATTAGGCAGGATTTAATTCAAAAGACAATAAAATATCATGATTTAGTGCCACAATTAAGTGTATAAACTACACTTATTAGTGACCTTTCGCCACTAAACATGCTTTATAACGTTCAATGGTGCCATCAGCTTTATATTTGATGCGAAAAAACCCATTTGAAACCAATGGTGACCTTGTCTTTAGGAAGAGTAACGAGTTCCCAAGTTTTGTTTAACTCCAGAGCTTTAATTTCATTTTGCATTGCAGCTTGCCATTCAAGTATTTGGGAGGCTTGTTTGAAAGTTTTAGGTTCTAATGAGTTTGAGATGGATGCTGAGAAGGCTTTATGTGATTTGGATAGTCAAGTATCAAATATAAAGTTCTGAATGGGATAGATGGTATTGGCAGATGGAGAGCAGTTAGGAGAGTTGGAAATCTGTGATGCAATGCAAGATGAATAGATGTTACCACAGTAATAGTCCTTCAGATGAGTAGGTGTGTGTTTAATTCAGCTGGATTTTCGAAGTGAGAGTAAAGTATCAACATTAGGAAGTGAGAAATTAAAAGTGGGGTGGTTGTTGAATATGTTGTGTGCTGGAATTGCATGGAGAAGAAGGAAATGTATAGGGAGAATGATTAGGTTGAATTGGGACAGATTGAACAAAAGGTGAGGATGAGCTAGGAAGACAAGTGTCAGGGAAAAAATCTGAGTAAGGAAATAATGGAGAATAGGATTCAGAATGGGATGGAAGAGCTTTGAAGGGGAATATCGTTTCATGGAAAGGGACGTTTCTAGATACAAATATTCTATTTGAGGTGAGGTCCATAAGTTTATATCCTTTGAAATCAAAGGGGTATCCAAGAAACAGGCATTTCAATGCTCTTGAGTCGAACTTTTGTCTGTGTTGTGTCAAGGTGGAGGCAAAGAAAATACAACCAAACACTTTGAGGAGAGACAGATTTGGTGTTTTATTGAACAACATTTCAAAGGGAGTTTTGTTTTGGAGAAGATGGATGGGTATTCTGTTGATACTGTGTACAGCAGTAACCACACAATCACTCCAAAAACTAAGAGGCATATTAGCTTGAAACATCAGTGCATTGGATGTGCTTAAAATGTGTTTGTGTTTTCTTTCCACCACGCCATTTTGTTGTGAAGTTTCTACACAGCTCCTTTGGTGTAATATGCCAGTTTTATTGTAGAATTTGGTAAGGAGTAATTCAGGACTGTTTTTAGCTCTTAAGGCCTTGATAAGGATAGAAAATTGGGTCTTTACCATTTTGCAAAAGGATTTTAGTAAGGATGAAGTTTCTGATTTTGCCTTCATCATGTAAACCTATGTGCATCTTGTAAAATCATCTACTATAGTTAGAAAATAAGATTGATGGATTGAGGTGTGGTGTGACCTTTACACCATTGGGAAGATAGATGAATGCATTGATGGATTGAGGTGTGGTGTGATAAAAGAGATGGGAACATATCATGTGATCTGTTGCATCCGTGTCAAGAATCCAAGAAGAATTTGACTTAAAAGAAGAAGAAGAAGAAGAAGTAGTAGATGCACAATGGGCAAAATGTGATACATTACTAGAGAAATGAGATGTGAAGGTAAAATTGACAGCTGGTGTTGTTTTGGGTAGGTGGATCAGATGATGTTGAATTGGCAACTATCATCAGCTTTTGAAATTCTTCTGGAGTAAAAGAAAACTTTGGTTGCTCATTACAATTCTAACTCGAAGCTTCTTGATTTGTAAATACAACATGAGGTGTTTCTTTTCCCTATTGGTCCGGTCCAGTTTGAAGGATATCCATGAAGCTGGAAGCACTTGTCTACTCTATGTCCATTATACCCACAATAAGTGCAATGTGGACCAGATGCTTTGGATCTGTCCTTGAATGATTTTGGCTGATGATTCTACTGATTTGGGTATTTTGCCATCGAGGCATGTGTTTCATTATACATACCATCATTAGTCAATTGTCTCTGACTCTCTTCTTGCAACAATATTGAAAAGACTTTGGCCATGCAAGGTAATGGCATTGTGAGGAGCAATTGACTTCTGGCAGGTGCAACAGATTCATTTAACCCAACCAGAAACTTCAGCACATAGTCAGATTGCTACCTAGCTTGTAGAAAATTGAACAACTCACAGCTACAAGATGCCCTTTTTCCACACGTGCACGTTGGAAATGGCCTATAATTGATATATTCATCCAATAGAGTTTTAAAAGAACTAAAATATTCAGTGATAAATGAAGATCCTTGACTAATACAGCTTAGGGATTTTTCAAGGTGAAAGACTCTTGGTCCATCACTTCTTAGATACCTGGTTTTGAGTTCATTCCAGAGATCAACAGCTGATGCCACAAACAACAAGTTGTTCTTTATATCCTTATTGATTGAATTCATTAACTAAGAAAGCACCAGATTATTTACACGTAGCCATACCGTGTGATTGATAATCTGATCAGCATGAAGAGGAAAAATCGTTCCATCAATGAACTTTACCTTGTTCTTGACTGTCATGCTACATAATTCTCTCCATTGAAAATTTCTGACACCAGTAAAGCACCAGGGTGTCACTAGGATAAAGGTAATATGGACTTGAGGAATCGTCTAAAGGATTGATTGGGGAATTTCTGGGAGAGTTTCTTGAATTTGCAAGAGGATTTATGGATGAATCTTCAAAATTCATGTTAAAAAAAATTCTAGATTAGAATGTTGTAAGATGATTCAGTTCTTGCAGAGCACAAGCAAACAGTGTTACAGAAGTGTTCAGCTAGATAAAACTATCTCTGATACCATGTTGAGTTGTGGGATTCAAAACTAGAAGGAAACTAGAGAAAAAAAAAACAGAGAAAATGGAAGTGAGAGAGGAGAACACTGATAGATGAAATCACATTTTCATTCACTGAATTGATTACTAAATTTTACAATTGATACAATATTTATACAGAGAATTAATCAGCTAACTAACCAACAAAATAAATAACAAGAATAACTAACTTAACTAACTTGAATTTCAACTAACTAACTAACTTCCTTTTCCAGCTGGTTTTTCTTTCCATTTCGATATCTCTTCATTCCGTTTTATTTCCATGCTATTAATACGAGATGCAAGACTCCAGCAAACTATGTATATAATAAAAAATTCACTTGTCATTGATAAATGTATTTTATACACTTATTCGGGGCCTAAAATATCAATATTTAGTAGTTCTTTTGACAAATTATATCTTAAATTGCTGTATTTTATGTTATATAGGTAAAACTCAATGGTTGAATGATGAATTCGAAATAATATAAAACAAATCAAAGAAAAATGACAAAGTCCAAAGTTTGAGGACCAAATTGCAAATATTCAATAGTTAATTCGGACCACAAGATGATACTTTAAAAGTTGTTAGGAGACAATTGGATGGAACTAGAACTCAAAAAGGAATTAAATACGATCAAAATATTATCAAAATCAATTTCTCATCGCACAAGTTATATTCCAAATTTTTAATCGAAGATTAAGACCCATATTTGATATAGTAAACGTCTGAATTGGAAACGTTTTATTTCCAGAAAACTTGTATCCCTTTGGGTTAGATTTCCAACGTAGTTTGAATTACCTCAATAGAATATCGGGAGAGAAAGTTGTGGTCAAAATACTGACTGCTGTACAGAGACAAAAAAAAAATCTGCTAGCGCAGACAACTTTCCTTATTTGATTGGAACTCTTTTGGAAACCAATTTGGACATGATTTTCAACCAATTTTCTACTTCTACAAATACCTAACAGCATAGAGACCTCTCGTATGCATCCCATACTCCAATATTCATAAATAATTTTCATCGAAAGAGGAAAATTTATAGTTTTGTGATAGAATTGAAGGGGACTTGCAATAATCCAATCAAGTGAAGATTCAAACTTGATTTTTGGGCAAAGTAGAGAAGGCACAAATGGAGATTCATCAAGAAACCATTGAAGGGATTCAAGATTTTAAAATTCATCTTCTCAATTTATAAAAAATCCGGGTTATATCTTTTCACTTCAATATGATTTCTTGTAATTTTGATATGTTAGGGTAGTTTTATACATTGCTATGATGAGATGAACCATTGTTATGATATTTTTAGTTTTTAATTAATTATTTTTACTTTTTTGATTTGATTTGTGGATGTTTATTATCATTTTTATCGTTCTTTTCAATTGTTTGATCACCAATTGAATTGTTAGTGAATTTTATTGTTATCGAGAGAAACAATAGGGTTTAAACACAATATAATAAACATTGTAAGGTTCAATAGAGGATAGAGATATACCAACCAATTGAATTGTTAGTAAATTTTATTATTATCGAGAGAGACAATAGGATTTAACCACAATATAATAAACATTATAGGGTTCGATAGAGGATAGCGATAAACCTCTATATTTTATATGGTTTCAATGGATGTTCTAGTACTTGTTAATACATTTATCATGTTTACATCTTTCATCAAGAGATAGAAGGGTCACATGAGGGGAATATATTTTATCGCTATTGAGAGAGACTTTCAATTAAATTAGGAATATTGACCAACATGAATGATTTAAAATTGCAACTTTAATTGTTACACTAAAAATGGATAATAAGGGGGATTTGATATCTTAGCAATGTATATCACATATTTGAAAAATACATTTACTTACTTTCATTAGTTTATTTGATAATTTTGGTATTAGTATAGAAAAAATCATAAAATTCGCTTTCTATTCGATTAAAGTTGCAATTAATTTTAACTCAATCAAACACAGTCTTCATAGGTTTGACACTCCATTCATCATTATATTACTTGACCATGATCCCGTACACTTACGGGTTTTCAAAGGATCGAGTTTTTAGAGCCGTTGCCAGGGATTATTTTATTTTATAAGTTTATTTAATTTTAGCTTTAATCTAAGTTTTGCTTTTTTTTTTTTTTAATTTAGTTCATTATATTAGAAAAACTTTACAGTGTTTTCTACTTCCTTTTCAGGAGATTGTATGCGAAGTTCGAGAACAAGTGATCTTGGTCAATTTGACCCAGAGATCGAACGAACATTCAACTTTCGAAAAAGACAACAGTTGGAAACACGCCAAAAATATAAAGAGAAAGATATGGCAGAGGGAAATCTGAATCAGCTAGTCATATGGGCTAGTCTGGAAGTAGTACAACCGAATGTTACTGTAGCTAATGAAAATGCAAGGCTAATTGGGGGAGTATATGATTCCACCGGTTGTGGAAAGCCAGTCTAGAATAGTATATCCGTCATTTGGTCAAGCAAACTTCCAACTGGGGACTGATGTGATCAACATATTCCCAAACGTGCTACAATTCTTTGGGAGAGCTTCGGAGATTCCCAACACTCATATATCAGTTGACATCATTGGCGTAAAATGTGGAAAATATGAGTGCAACTCAAATAGCTGGACTGAAATGCAAGCATTGTGGAGGGAATCATGAGCGTGTTGACTACACTATGGGTAATCATTTTGCTCAAGCAATGGAGGATGTAAATTATGCTCAAATTTTCAAAGACATCAATACAATCAAAATCCTAACACTTACTACCCATGCTGGAGAAATCACTCAAGTTTCCAATGGAACAACAATCCAGGAGCTCATATTATGCCCTAGTAGACTGCACTACCAAGTTTTCAGCAAACTGAAAATAAATCTTCATTAGAAGATCTTGTTACTGAATTGGTGGAGATATTACTCAACACGTGCAAAGAACGGATAAGAGCTTACAAGTTCAGGGAGCTGGCATCAAGAACTTGGAAAATCATATAGAACATAGAGCGAAAACACTTTAAGATAGACTAGCAGAAGCATTTCCCAGTGACATTGAGACAAATTCCAAATAGCAGGAAATGGTAGTGAAGGTTTTGAAGGAAGAACAGATTGAGGCAATAACTACCCGCAGTGGAGTTCAACTGCTCGAGATTAATGTAAAGAGACTAGTTGCTACCAAAGAAAATGTACATACTACGGTTGAGGAGCAATTGGAAAAATTTGAGCAAAACAAATAAACAGAGATTGAAAGAGCATCAGAGGATCCAAAGGTTAAGGAAACCGTTCCTACTAAAGATTATGTGCCACGACCACCTTTTTCACAAAGACTGCAAAAGAGAAAGCTCGATGATCAGTTCGAGAAGTTTTTGGATGTGCTGAAAAAGTTCCACATCAACATCCTATTCATCGATGAAATCCGATAGATTTGGATGTATGCAAAGTTCTTGAAGGACATGATATCTAAAAAAAGAAAACTTTCACGCTGGGAAAAAGTGGCATTGACCGAGGAGAGTAGTGCAAGGCCGCAAAATAAATTGCCACTAAAACTCAAGGACCTAGGGGGTTTCACTTTACCTATTTTACTAGGTGAAGGATTTCATTTTAATGCTTTATGTGGTACAGGTGCAAGTGTAAACTTAATACCTTTGTCTATTTTTAAAAAACTAGGAGTTGGGAAAGTTAAAGGATCGAATGTAACACTGTATCTGGCATATAGGAGCATCAGATCCCATGGGGTAAGGTTGAGGATGTGCTTATCAAGGTTGGAAAGCTGATATTCTCGACGAACTTCCTTGTTATGGACCTCGAAGATGACCACAATATGTCAATTATCTTAGGTCGACCCTTTTTAGTAACAAGTCAAACTTTGATTGACATAGAGAAAGGGGAGCTGACTGTGAGGGTGGAAGACAGACATGAGATCTTTAAATTATATAATCCACCCCAGCAACCATTAGTCCTGGAGGAGGCCAAATATGTTGCTGAAGAAATTCATCAAAGGTCGAAAGAGATAAAGCCTAAACATCTAGGGAGCCTTGCTAGAGAGGAGATTAGAGAACTCAAGCTTTGGAGGGCAAAAAGAGGATGTACAGCTGGATATTGTAAGGATTGTAAGGTTACAAGATTCCAGTGTGAACCACCATGATCTGTCACTCCATACAATCTAGCTAAAGACTATAAATTAAGCGCTTGTTATTAGGCAATCCAATTTTCTAACCCTTTTTATTTATTTTGCTTTCCGTATTGCATTGCATGTAGTGTTATTCTTGATTTATAGGTTACAATAATTATAGGCGTGTTTAATTTCAGTTTGGGGATCATATTCGTCATTGATACTTAGCCCACTTAAAGGAAAACATTAATTGCATCAAAAGAAGTTTTCTTTTTATTATTTCAATTGTTTTGTTCACGCTTGATAGGTACCATGGATATTGACATCGGAAGGAGCTTAAAAAAGTACAAGTTGCGTTAAATTGACAAAATAGCTACTCACACATTCAACAGAAAAATTCGGGGAGTACCGTTTTCCTTTTCTTCCACATCCCCTTATATTCTTACTTATGCTTTATAACATTAAGGACAATGTCGATTTTAAATTTTGGATGGGAAAAACTTTGATTTTTTACTTTTCGTCTATTTTTGAGTGTTTGTATGTTTGTTTTTCGTTATTGTTTAAGTATATAATAGAAAAATACACTCGAAAAATTTGAAAAATTTCTACAAAAAATATATATATTCTTGCTTTAGGTTGTGTGCTCGTGTGGATTAGAAAGTCTGGCCGGCAATGATGATTAAATTTGAGATTTGGTATTGATATACGAACAATGTATAGGTTGCATGCTAGATTGATTGATGTTTAACTCTACAAAACTTGATATTATATGCGCACTAGAATTGAGTTCTACATCATGATACAATAAGTTGATTCATATGCTGGATAAGTGGATAGACTGAACATAGATACTATACCCAAAAATATCATATATTAATGATCCTTAGACAAAATTTAGCATAGTTTGGGGATAATTTTACGGTTGTAGGAAGATACTAATGTAAACTGGGATTTCTTATGTGAAAACTTATATGTGGATTGTCTTAAATTAATAAGATAAAAGTTGGGTAAAAGTCTTAAGTTAAAAGTCGGTTCGATTATATAGGTGTTTAATAAGGGGTATAGTACTAATTATGGTAGAAAAATATATAAAAGACATCTCTTCGTAGCATTTATGACTCGAGTTATTACGTCTGCTGAGGTATTTACAACCTGGTGCCCTAAAATCATCTGATTTGAGGGTCATTGGCCAAAATCTCCTTACATGGGTCATATAGAAAGGTAAGGGAGAGAGATTGCAAAAAAAAATGAAAATTTGAAAAAAGCAGGTATATGAAACATAAGATGCATAAAATGCCATGGTTAAGCCCCCAAACACTTATTTAAGAAGACTTGACTTTTGATGAGGGATTATTAGCCTAGTTTAGTCCTCAATGTCGAAGCAATCAAAGAATTAGAGAATCCTTGTTTATTGATGCGTTGATTTACAATTAGTAAAGTCCACCTGAACTAGAGAGGGAGGATAGTAATGAAAAATTCAATCTTAGATATCACACAGCGCGCATGAAATCGTGTTCTTCAAGATCAAAAGACCACATATCCATACTTGCTATCCAATGAAATTCAGTTTCATCATCTAAACTATGTTCTCAATACTCGTTGTAGCCTCTCTAGTTATAATAATCTGAGAAGTAGAAGGAATTAAAGTGTAATTTTACACAACTTTTGAATGAAATGTGGTGCAAATGTGCAAGTGATACATGCAATGATATGGACAACTAATATCTTTATGAATAGCATTCCCCTCTACGTGGAGGAATCCATGCAATGATGGGAAAATGGAGGGAAAATCAATAGTGTAGATCATGCCACATGAAAGAGTGTAACACATTATGTAATACATAATGTACCTGTAGCAACTTTGTATCTTTATTTTCTATTGGCTCGTGCAGGATTATTGATTGATTACTAATAATGTAAACTTGGGAATCATCATAAAAGAAAATTGGCTTATACGTTGTTGTCTTCTCTTGGGTAGTTTTTACTCAAACTCTATACGTTGCCACATGTGAAAGCTGGACATTAAGCTAATTGCGCAACTCCAAACATTCACAAAAAGGTTGAGCTCTCATCCCGTCCATAAATAGCATGATAACGTACTATGCCCGTCCGATCTGATCTTGTGATCTATGTACTATGCCCATCCGATCCTGTAATCTATCGATAACCAATTCCTGTAGAAATCCATGCTTATGATGTACAAAATTAATTATTTCATTTCAATTACACGTAACTGGTACTTGAAGCTTGTTTCAACACATGAATAGCAAATAATCATATCATAACTATTCAAAGATATGTTCCTGATGATCATATCGAATTAATCTATGCACATATGTATAATAATTTACATTGAAGATCAGTTCACATAAAATCCAGTCAAGTTTTGATTCTAACTTCATTAGTTCTTCACAATATAATCCTATCCAGGCTTTTATGTCATAAACTTGTACAATAAACAAATAACTCATTTCACTCTATGTTTAGATGAACATTGCAGTTGATAACTTGTTTATGTATAACAAAACTGCAGTATAATTTAAAAAACTATTTTATCATGCTTTATGATGAAAAAATCCATGCAAAATTAATATACTCATTTGCAGTTATAAAAATGGGTAAGTTTACCCCCAAAATCCAGATATATTAACTGTGTTCTTTCCATACCACTCTATACACCTTTTTTCTAAACATGTAGACTAACCCCCTAGTGTGAGCAGAACATTCTTTAGCTCAATCCAATTTATTTATTTTCCACCCCAATATGTACTATATATAAAATTACTATCAAATTGCTGCAAGAATCTTACCAAAACTCTGAGATTCGCAGTTTTTCAGCCTTTCCTTGCTTGGTGAATTTGCTTTTTGTTGGGTAGGTTTTGATATAATACAGAAAAAGAAGATTTCATGGAGAAAGACCGATGCAGAAAAATGTAAACTTTCAGAGTGTCCATTTTCGAAAATTTTTGAATCCATTTTTGGTGGAAACGGCCCAATAAGCAAAACTCAGACTTCGCCCTCACGTTTGACCTCTTTGGCCAAATTCCATCGTTTTAGATATTCAAAAACGAGTTTGTTTATTCACTGGATAACTTGTTTAGTTTAATTAAATTAGAATTTCAATTCCTTTTATAGTTAGTCGTTGTTGTTAATTGTCATCATTATATAGAGTTAGTCGTTATCAAAAAATTTATCATTATCTAGAGTTTAGTTATTATCAAAATTTTTAATAATTGTTTTGAATATAAGTTGTAAACCTTATGGAAATTAATTGATTTGGATTAATACAAATTCGTGACATTTTTTCTCTAAAATAGTCTCTTTCATGGCATTCTTGAGCAAATCAACAAGTTTGAGTTTTCCATTGAGATTTTGTTCTTTCGTATAAGCTTTTGCTACGTTAGTTTGTGTCAAAACCGTATTAGTCCTTTACCATGCCATCTAGAAGACGACCATTTTATGATTCTAAGTTAGAGGAGGTTAATAGATGTGATGAAATCGCACAGTTGCATCAATAGGTTGAAGTTCTAATGCAGCAACTTGTTGCGCTCATTCTGCAGTACCAAACACCTGCAGCCAACCCTTAAGAGGAGTTTGAGAAAGAAAATCCTTTTGCTCCGCTTGATCAGCCAGCAAATTTGTCAGTTTAGAGGAAAGTATCTGAAAGATTATTGATTCAAAGAGTTGAACTTACTGAATTCACACTATGCTTATCGGTTTATTCACTCCTTACCGAATTCACACAAAGCTTATCGATTTTGACAAGGTTACCATATTTGCACAATACTTACCTGATTAACAAGGAACTTATCAGTTTTAACAGAGAACACTGAACTTATCGAATTTACACCAAGCTAACCATATTAGCAATATGCTTACCGTATTTGCTTAATGCTTACCGGTTTTTGCAAGAGGAAGAGAATACTCTGTTTTTTGAAGAATGAAGAATGGAGAAGCTCTGATACGTTCCATTTCTTGCTAAATATATAACATTACTGGATACATGATTTTCAACAACATCCTACCTATTAGTTAGATAGTTTCAACTGTTGGTATCATAAGACCATACTTAGACAACTTTACAAAAGTTTTAAACTACCAAATATTGTACTTAAATCACATGACTTAAGATACAAAATTAAACAATCATTTGACAAGGAACGTGACAGCCAAATGTCATACTACACTCAACAATATCGACATTGGAAATCTGGATTCAAGGTTGAAATACCTGAATTCCAGGGGATAAGAACTTAAATAGTTCCTAGATTGGATGATTGTAGTTGAGAAAGTCCTAGTTTAAAGAGGTTTCGGATGAAAAATGTATCCCCTTGTTGCAACACAATTCCATTACAGAGCAGTAGTGTGGTGGCAACAGACTAAGGTAATAAGAACCAAAATCTGAAAGAGCAAGATTACGAATTGGGATAAGTTGAAAAAACATATATAAACGGTCTTCTTACCATATAATTATGTATTGATGATGCAAGGTATTCAATCCATTACTGACTATACTCCATAGTTCTGTATGTTGATCACAAAGAATGATATTACAAGCAATCTGTACCTAATAACAGCATGTTCAGATCGTTCCACATAAATTGGTCCTATTAAAGTAAATCCTAGTTAACAGTCGACAGCATGTCCCGATGGAGGTTTTCGTTGTTATAGTTGTGGTGAAATAGGTAAAAGGCAATCAGATTGCCTGAAAAACCTATACAAAGGGATTTTAATTGATGAAATGTACACGGATTATGACAGTGAGCCCACTATGATAACAGGATGAATGAAGATTCGGTAAAGTATAAAGAAGAGATAATGGGTAATACTGGCCAATGTTGGTGTCGTAGAAATTACATGACCCCACATGGGAATGATGTTGGTTGGCGTAACAATATCTTCCAATTTACGTGTACAGTTGGGTAAAAAGTTTGCTGATTGTGAGAATTTGGTGGCTAAAAAAGTAGTTAAAAATTAGGATTGCAAACAAAAAGAAACACAAACTATATAAGCTAGTTTATTTGATGAAAGGTACAAATGTCAAGGTGTTTTAATGTACATTAATCAGTTTCTCTATTGGACCTACGTATAAAGATGAGGTTTTGTGTGATGTGGTTGACATGGATGCATGTCACCTATTGTTAGGACGACCTTGGCAATTTGATCATCATTCAGTACACGATGGGTTTGCCAACATGTATAGTGTTATGTTTGGAGGAAAGAATATTGTGTTACTACTTGGCAATGCTTCAACACACCTACAAGTTTCGAAGGTAGTACCAATTTACTAACCCCGGGAAAGTTTGAGATAGAGATGAAAGATTTTGGTATTATTTGTGTATTGATGGATAGATCTGTTGATACTGAGTCCATAATTCCCGACAGGATTCAACCATTGATCGAGGAATTCTAGGATGTGTTTCTAGGAGAGTTACCAAATGAGCTATCCCCAATGCAAGATATCCAACATCAATTTAACTTGATCCCATATCCATATTACTTAACAGGGTACATTACAGGATGAGCCCAATGGAACATGAGGAGTTGCATAGGCAGGTCGAAGAACTTTTGGTAAAAGGATATATCCGAAAAGGTATTAGCTTGTGTGATATCCCTTATTTACTTACTTCAAAGAAAGACAGAACATGGTGTATGTGTATGGATAGTTGTGTTATAAACATGATCAAAATACGTTATCATTTTTCCATTCCTCATTTAGATGACACATCTCAATTGTTTGTGTTTTGTTTTTATTTCATTTTGTGTTTTAAATTTTTTTGAGTATTGACTTTCTTTATTAAAAAAAATGTTTGTGGGTTCTAGATATTTCATGGTGCTCTTAAGCATAGCATTTGTCACCAAGTATGCATTTATCTACCGTATACTGTCATTTCCATTACTTGGTTCAATTTAATGTGGAGTATTGAGTATAATTTTCTTTATGTATCATCTGTACAACACACACTGTGATCTTGTGAATGAGTCTGGACCGCGTGTGTGAGATTTGAGATGACAGTCATCTGTTAGTAAGGTGACTTTGAACGTGAATTGACCTACAATTAGATGACCTTAGCTCATGATGCATCTCCCTGTATTATTTTAAAAAAATATAGTTTGGTTCATCTTATACTTTTGTTCGAAACCTATTTGACTAAAGTAATTAAGCCCGAGGGGTTCTCATAACATGGTGCATATGGTCAACTGACTTGGGTTAACCGACTTAAAGCTCGTTACAAGGGTCAATTTAGTCGCTTAATGGAAAAGAATCTGCACATAAGATGCAATATTTGAGAAAGCAACATAAAAAATTATATGCTTAAATTCAAGGGGAGAAAAGAAAATCTTTATGGGTTTGACTTTCATCAATAAAGAAAATCTTTATTTAACAGTGATATTCGCACGTCCCTTTTTACAAATTTAAGGT